>JAADXR010000029.1:0-133324 GCA_023337935.1 Elongisporangium anandrum
GACGTTCTCGGAAGCCACTATCCGTGGCTCTCTGGGAGTCGGGTTCAGAGGCTCCTGCATTGATCGGCCACGAAGTTCGATAGATGGATCGAGTGAAAGCAACGAACTGCAATCCAATCATCAAATTCAACGAAGCGTTTTCGTCTGAGTGGGTCTCGAGTGGAAACGTTTGGGATTCATCAAGACAAAGCATTCATCGCGTGGTCCTGCCGTTTGTGGGCTTTTTCTTCATTGAGAGGCTCCTGATGTGTGTGACCACGCGCCCTGTTGTTTGTGCTGCTGCTGCTGCTGTAGTGGCATGCAGCCTCCGATTCGGAATCGATTTATTCCTTTCTTGTGCGGTCGTGATTATCCGGTGTGAGTTGTCTACACAAATACAGACTCTCCTGCAATGATCGACTGTGAATCGAAGGACCTTTCAGTCCGCGGTGCATCTCCGATTGTGTAACTAGCAAATGAAAATTCTTTTCGGGAAATCATGAGTTTGTTGTTTTACTTAGCTTTTGTGATTGGATTTTACGCCAGTGATATTATCCCTGTTGGATTGTTGGGTATTGGCACGCTTTCCCTTTGTAGCGGCAACTGGCTTTTGTTTACGAGATCCTTGACCACACATACCAGTCTCATCCAAATTCCAGATCCGACTGGGTGGTAGATCTCCACAAGAATCCATCGCTTGCTTCAAATCATCGAAATGCGACTTCACGTTGGCCTCTGTTGATGCGGCCGCACGACACACATCTAAGTTCTGTGCTCGGCGCCTCCCAAAGCGAGCTGAGTGCTCCCGAATAAACCCACTAACCCAGCTTGAAGATGGAAAAGTAATCGGGATTTCTCGACTGTAAGGGCTTTCTTCCACGACATGACGAATGAACATGCCAAGCTCTTCTATTGTGAAGCATTGCCCGTGGTCCGTTCGTGCATCTACAGCGTCGAGGATGGCTTCAATCTCTTCAGCCTTCAAAATTCTATCAGGCCCATTACGGGCATTCACTTCAACTTGACCGCTTGTACGGCGCTGCATTTTGCTTTTTGACACTTTGAAAGCTGCAGCAGCCTTCCTAATACTCATATTCTTTGAATTGACAGCCTCTACAGCCCGTTCAATCGGTTCTTTCGCTTCAATTTGAGCTGAGAGTGACTCCGCCATGCTCGCAGGTTGTCAGGGGTGGGGGCAATTCGACAAGCGAAAGCGCGAAGAAGCGTGAACCAAAGGGCAACCGAGCCAAACAAAGCGCCGTCCACCAGCCAGCGCCCGGCCCCGCGCTCTCGATCGCGCTCCCCTCGACTCTCTGCACCCTCTGCTGCCTGCACAGGCTCCCGGCAGACCACCAGACCCACGCCCCAAGGCTTCTCGCGGCTTCTCGTACGTTTCTAGCGCCGCCCCGCACTGCCTCAACCAGGTGCAACCAATCGGTGGGTTCGTCTTCCATTGCTCTCCTGCTGGCGACTGCTGGAATTGCGGATGCTAATGCGCTTTGCATCGCGAATGAATCGCTTCTGTGGCTCTCTCGCAGACAGACTCGCTCTCGTAATCCAATCGCGGAGTGCTTATGGCTGATTTGAGTGGCTACACGAGTCGGATTTGAGCCGTTCGGTTGTTTTCCCGCGCATTTCCGTGCACGAGAGAGACGGCAGAGACGCCCGAACAAGACGCAAGGGGTTTTCCTATCGCCGCGCTCGTTCAATACGCCTCTGGTCAATTTTCTAGACTTCTACTGAACGGATGGATTCTCTCAAGAGAGATGCCATTGGAAAGCTCTCAGTCTCGTGCGTACAAATATAACAAGAATGGTCTATTTTGGGGCGCTTGTGTGAGTGAAAAAACGAATTTAAAAAAGAAAATGACTACTGTCCCGGAACTATCTCGGTACGGATACATTGCTCCATGAAAGCAAGGCTTGCAATATTTCACTTACAATTGTAAATCAAGAACGTCATTCAGAGTGACTAATGGTTGGCACTGTGGCTCCACGAGAGCGTCAGAGGTAAAAGTCGTCTCTTAAATATGTCCAGTGGGCAATCGCTCATAAAGATCGCTTTGAAATTGAAGGCGCCTCTAAGTTCATGCGCGAAGTTGTTCGAAATGGATATCCATGCTCCACTGTACCACTGGTTAAGTCCAAAGCGCTGTCTGTTGGTGTCGCGTGCGTCTGGCTGGTCCTCGTCATTACAAGTCTCGCTTTAAGTTCGATACATTGGATTTGAGACTGAGAGATCTACGATATAAGTGCATACATTTCTTCATCCCTCTTTAACGCTGCCTGGATTCTCTAAAAACTCCTTCCTGCTCTAGTTCTTCTTCGGTCGGTTCGGCTTGCGCTGTTGCTTGTTGTTGCCCTTGCCGGCGGCCTTGTTGTGCTTGGCATGCGGAGCAGCGACCTTGGCCTTCTTGGATGCGCGCGAGGCCGCTTCCTTCTCGGTTTCGTCGTCGCTGGCGTCTTCCTGCTGCACCTGGGCGTCCACATCTTCGGCAGCCTGCTTCACGGCCTTGGCCGCCTTCTTCTTCTGCTTCTTGGTCATGTTGGCCTCTTCGGCCTCCTCTTCGAGCTCGTCCTGTGTCTTCTTGTTCTCGGCCTCTTCCGCAGGCGTCGAGTTGGCGAACTTCTTGAACTTGGCCACGTAGAAGCCGTCCATGTTGTGCATGTGAGGGTAGAATCGTTTTGTGAGCGCCACGGTCGGATGGAAGCGCTGCTGCTGGTAGCGAGTGAAGCCAGCCTTGCCGTGGTCTAGACCAGTGTCCACGAGCTTCACGCAACGCTTCTGCAGCGCGTAGTTCACGACCGCCTCGTTCTCCTCCACCATGACGGAACAGGTCGAGTAGAGGATGTAGCCGCCGGTCTTGGACTTGGCGTCCACGGCGTCAATGGCCGCGAGCAGCAGCTCCTTCTGCAGGTGCGCCAGGCGGAGCACGTCCTTCTCGGTCTTCTGGGTCTTGATCGAAGGATCGCGGGCGATCACACCCATGCCGGTGCACGGTGCATCCAGCAGCACGCGGTCAAAGCCACGGAAGAGCGAAGGCAACTTGCGGCCGTCGTAGCACGACACCGAGGTGTTCTTGACACCGAGACGGTGCAGGTTGGCCACCGTGGCCTTGAGACGCTGCTTCTTCAGATCGTTGGCGATGATCGTGCCTGTGTTCTTCATCAGCTGCGCGATGTACGTGGTCTTACCGCCGGGGGCGCAGGCCATGTCGAGCACGCGCTCGTTGAGCTGCGGCGCAAGAGCCATGACGGCACAGATCGAGGAAGCCGACTGCAGCATGTAGTGGCCGGCCAGGTACTCGGGCGTGGCACCGATGGGCACGGGCGAGTCGTAGATCTTGAGACCG
This sequence comes from Elongisporangium anandrum, assembly GCA_023337935.1. Classification (NCBI taxonomy): domain Eukaryota; phylum Oomycota; class Peronosporomycetes; order Pythiales; family Pythiaceae; genus Elongisporangium; species Elongisporangium anandrum. Next base: position 3,332 of record JAADXR010000029.1, read on the forward strand.
ACCTTGGACCACTTGGCCAGAGGGTCGAGGTTCACACCACGCTGGATCAGCGCCTGCGCCAGATCGCGACGACGCGCCTTGAGCGTGTTGGTGCGGATAACGAGCGGGCGAGGCTGCTCGTTGGCTTCGACGAATTCGAGGCACTCAGCGGGCGAGAACATCTTCATGAACATGTCCACAAGCTCGCGGTTGTAGCCAAAGTAGTTGGCGATGTCCTTGGCAAGCGTCTCCATGTAATCCACACGCGAGACGCCTTCCTCGCGGCGCTCCTTGAACTGCGACAGCACTTCGATCACGTCCTTGATGCGCTGGTAGATCTCGGCAGGGTCCGTGGCCTCTTCCTCGACCATCTCCTCCTCGGTCTGCAGGTGGTACGGCTCGTTGTTGGCAATGTTGAGGCGCATTTCCTCCTCAGCTTCAGCCGCTGCAAGCGCTTCCTCCTCGTCCAACAGACGCGCCTTGCGTTCAATGTCGAGCTCAAAGTCATCCTCGTCGTCCTCGTTCTCCTCGTTGTCTTCGTCATCCTCGTCGTCGTCGCTGCCGTTGCGGTTCTTGAGCTTGAGCCAGTTCTTGTTGGAGTCCGAGAAGCCTTCGCCGGCATCCTCGTCATCCTCCTCGTCATCATCGTCCTCTTCCTCCTGCTCGCTGACCTCTTCCTCCTCTTCTTCTTCCTCCTCTTCGGACTCCTCGAACAGGTCCTTCTTCTTGTCGGCAGCCTTGCCGCTGCGCTGCTCCTGCTGCGCAGCCGCCTTGGCGTACTTGGACGGCTTGGCAGCAGGGGCCGGGGCCGCCTTGGGGGCCGGAGTGTTCAACCTTGACACAGCAATGGACAAGCATCCAAGTCAGTACAGAAGAAGCAGAGAGCGCCAGCCAATAGAAGAGCCCATTGGCTCTGCAGCTGGCTGGCTGGATCCATAGAGCGCGCACTCACTTTCGCTTCTGCGGACGCGCCATTATGCTCCTCTGTGCCGTTTCAGTGACTGATGATCGCCACTTATCACAGTCAACGGCTTTGGTTGGTGCAGGAAGAGTGGGGGCGAACGTACCGTGTTTTAGCAAGTCAACAGAGAATCCTCACCTGGTTTTGTGAAAAATGCTGAATCAAAGCGTACTTTATGTGGAACTCACGGTAGCTTTGTGGCTCTTCGTAGCTCTTCGAAGAGGTGCAGCCATGGAGTCTGCGGGTGGCGGGGCGAACGCTTCGGGCTCTCGCTACGACGCGCTGCTGCAGCAGATCGTGCAGCTGAACACAGATCTGCAGAAGACAGCGGCGCTGAGTCAGACGCTGCAACGAGAGCGAGATGGACTGCAGCAGAACAACAGCAAGGTGACAAACACGAGAGGCCTATTGTGCAGTTGAAGCGAGCGGCATGTTGAGTGGTGATGCCATTGCGTGTGCTGTGCGTGTGCAGCTGAAAGACGAAGCAAAGCGCACGCATGAGCGCTGTGAGAAGCTGCAGCTGCTGTTGATGCAGGCGACAGAGCAAAAGGTGCGTTCCATGATGGTAATCTGATAACGGATGAGGGCCAACGGATGTATGATGCACAGATTGAGGCCGATCGCAAGCATGAAGAGCTCATTGCGACGTGGAAGCGGCAGTTGGAGATCAAAGCCAAAGCGTTTGAAAGCCTGCAGAAGAAGTTCGCGCCTCCGAAAGACCTGGAGCAGCTGCGGTTCAAGATCCAGGAGGAGTTGGAGCTGACTCATCAGCAAAAGGTGGAGACGCTGCAGGACGAGATTGAAAAGCATCGCCAGATCGCATTCACGCTGCGAAGAGAGTACGAGATTCTCAAGACAGCGTTCGACGAATTCTCCATCGACCAGGTGAAGAAAGAGTTTGAATTATTGGCTTTGGATATGTTTCTTTCTAAGCTCAGCATGAACTAGGGAAATGAAATGGAGTGCATTCACGCCACGTACGAGATGAAGATGAACGACCTGAAGAAGCGATTAGCGCACGAAGAGGAAAAGGCTCGTGACTCTCAGAATGTTGAGATCATTCGACGACTGGAGCAACAGAAAGATGCCATGCAAGTTGAGATCAAGATGCTGCACAGTGAAGTCCAAGTAAGCTTGAAACCGGGCTTTGCTTTGATCCTGACTCACAATGTTCATGTATTTGGCAGGATGCACGGGATGAGATGAAACGGGTGATGGACAGTGCTAACCGTGACAAAGGGGACCGAGATCGACGCCTGACCGATGAGATTGCCAAAAATGCCAACATTGAGCTCGATCTCAAAGCGCTGACTCGGCAACTGACAAAGTCAAAGGAGGAAATCGAAAACTTCCGGTCTAAGTGGGACGATGCCCAAGCCAGAAATTTGATCTTGGAAACGGAAAATCATACGCTTCGTGACCAGCTGAAGCTGAAGGAGCAAATGGTGCTGGACAGTCATCAGACTCTTTCAAGCAAGTACGTAATTCTTCTGCTATTCAAGAGCTTTCAATACTTACGTCATGCGATAAACTAGGCTGCGAGATGAGCGAAATACCTGGGAGAGAGATCAATCCAACCTCAAGGTGAACACTGTTTTTGTTCATTTATTGGGCTATTGTCAAGATCATAAGTGATCATTATCTGTTCTTGTAGGATCGCATCAATGAGCTGACGCTCCAACTGAACTCGGCAGAAAATATGATACAAAAGCTTACGGCTGCATCTGCCCAACGCAAAGAAAGCGATAGTAGTGCGGACCACCCATCGTTACTCAAGAGCCGCGAGCAGGACGTTCAAAAGTACCAAGCACTTGCTACAGCAATGGAGAAAAAGGTATGAAACATTGAGCTAATGCTGTCCGGCAATGTGGCTGGCTGGGCGCCTATTTCGTCTGATATTTTATATTGGTAGGCTGCAACAAGTGAAGAAGAGCTGCGAAAGTGTCAAATTGAAGCGGAAGACTCGATCCATAAGCTGCAAGTGGAGATTGAAAACGTGCGTCGTACGCTTCAGAATCTGGAAATGGAGAAGGAGCATATGACTGCCAAGCAGGCTTCAACCCAGGAATTGGTAATGCCTTGATTCCTAGTCTTCCATGAGGATTTCAAATCGCTCAACGCTCATGGACGCAGAAATATTGACAGCTTTCTGTGCGTGTAGTTTACTAAGGCGAAAGCAGAAAGCATCACGCTTCGTACCAAGCTCAAGGATATAGAGAGCGAGTTTCGGTCTATTGAAGCCAAACTTCGGTGAGTTTTTCTACGAGTTGTCATTCTCTCAATCTAGTCTGCTCATAATTTGGTCATGAACCCAGCGATACGACACAATACCGAGACGACCTTCAACTTGAAAATGAGCAGATGAGCTCAAAGGTTTGTTCAACATGCTTTGTGCAACGCAACTTCTTGTCCTGATCTTCGGATCCTCTTCTGCATAGTTGAAATTCATGGAACAAGACTGCACAGCACTCGCTGAGAAGCTGGAAAAAGAGAAAGATGCCCACACTGCAACAATGCGCGATCTTCAGGTACGGGTTGCACCCGTGATCTTTCTGGGCATTTTTGTGAAGTTAGACTAAATTTTCTGGTGATGCGCAGCGAAAATGCTCCATGCTGGAAGAAGAATTTCTTGCAGAACGTCGGGCGCTCAAGCAGGAAATGAAAAGGGCGCTGACAAAAGCCTTGCAAGAGCTGAGCAAGTCCCAAAAGGTACGATTTGGTCGATTGAATGGATATATGACGTGCGCTGGTATGCTTAATTGCTCTTCGTCGATATGTTCATAGAAACGAGAAGCGTACAAACGCAAATGCGTCGAAGCTCATGAGCGATACAAACAACTGATCGAGGAAACGAATTTCCATGAATCAAAGTTGATTCAGATGAAGCAAGACCACAGCAACGAACTGCAGCAGCTCTTGGCGCAGCTCAGTCAGTTAGAGAGCGACAAAACAATGCTAATGCAGCGGCAGATGGATCTGAGTCCGCTCTCACCGAGGGATTGACGTGGCGAATGCAAATAAACTACTAAGCTTAGTAGACTTTAAACCGATGGAGATGCTCTTAAAACTGTAATTGAGCGTACATCGTAAATCTGTATTGTAGTATATATTATCACACACACTCAACGAGATGCTAGCTTGGTTTGCACGCACCTTTGAAGGATTGCTGGGTCCGCTCCATGCATAGCCAGAACCCATCATACTAAAACATAAAGCTCTCCATCTTGCTAGGTGGTGCAGGTACGGGTGAATCCATCACTGGTTCTGGCGAGTCCATCACTGGCTCCGGTGCTGCTGCTGCTATTGGAGGCGGCTGTGTCCAGGGCTTCTGGACTCTACGCTGGTTCCAGTTGAGGTTCGTGATCATCGAATCGAACCAGTCCTGGTTTTCATTGAGACTGCAAATGGACGGCAACGGGAAGGACGACACACGAACGATAATACAATCGCCTCGCTCCAATTGCACGCGGTTTTTGCCATCAAACGAAACGTAGGCGCTTGATGCACGGCTGGACATGGGCACCTCGATGTTCAGCGTGGCGCTGTCGTGGAATAGCAGCGGGCGGAACGAAAGCGTATGCGGACAGATCGGAGTGAAAAGCATCGTCGGCACGGAAGGGTGCGTCATGGACCCACCAGCGGATAGCGAGTATGCAGTCGATCCCGTCGGGGTGGCGATGATGATTCCGTCGGCTGCAATCTTGGTGATCTCCAGGCCGTCGCAATAGCAATTCAGCTCGACGAGTGCAGCCGAGGGGCCACGATCAATCACGATCTCGTTCAGCGCATGCATGGGCATCAGAATCTCGCGCTCCTTGTTGTTGCGAATGATCGTACCGACCAATCGCGACCGTAAGGACATGTAGAAGCCTCCTTTGATGACATTCGTCATGTATTCTGCAACAAGAAATATAGCGTCAGTCGGTCTGCTTGTTGAGTGATAGAGACAATCGGATGCACAGGCTTACCGGTGTCTTTCGCAATGTCAAAGGGCGTGAGAAAGCCAAGCGAGCCCATGGCAAAGGAAATCACAGGAGGCACGCTCTTCTTGAACAGTGAGGACACCCAGAGCACTGTGCCATCGCCACCCAACGATACAACGAAGTCCATGCTGGTCTGGCAGTCTTCCCAGTCTTCCGCAGACTCCCACGTCTTAGTACCTGGAATCTGCAGCTCCTTGTGCACCACTGGCTCCAGATACACCTGCAGCTTGCGCTCTTTCATGAGCCAGAACGCCTGGCGCACGAGCGTGTCGGTCACGTGCGGCTCGTTGGGCTTCTTCACCAGCAGCACCGTCTTGGGCGGCTCGTCCCACATGAACTGCACGTTGTTCCTTGCTCGGTGCTGCGTGCGGATGCTCCGGTTCATGGGCGTGAACACTTCGCACTGCTCGTCCGAGCACTGCAGCAATCGGAACTGCGAGCGCGTGAACGCCGGCGACTCGGTCGAGGACGAGTCGCTCTCGCCTGCGCTGCTGGTTGTGTCCTCATTGTAAATACCCTCGCCAGGCGAGCCCAGCGTGTCTGCGATCAGAATCAGCTCCGAGTTGGTGCGCTTTCGGCGATAGCTCTTGACGTATTCTGCTCCAAAGACAAGCACAGCAACCAGACAAGAAGCGGAGGAGCATCCACACGTGAGTACTCAGTCAGACCAACAGGCGGCGGCAAAGAACACGCAGCGCGGCGTTTAACGTACGAAGATCTTTCGAGAGCTCGACGCCCGACGTCTTGTTGGCCACTTCCTTGTACCGCTTCATCCAGTAGTTCTTCTCGGCGATCGCGACCTGGAGCTGGTCCTGCAGCTCGTTGATCTTGGCCTGCAGCCGGATCGGGCTCTGCGACTGCGCCTCGCAGTAGGCCAGCACGCGCTTCATCTGGCTGCCGATCGAGCGGATGTCGTCCTCCAGCGCGTACACGTCCGAGCCGGTCATGGTCGTGTCCACCGTGAGGCCTTCGCTGGGAGTTGTGCACTGCGGCGCAATCGGTGGAAGCTGCGGATCGGCGCCCTGGTTGCGGTTGCCGCCGTCTCTACTGCTGCTCATCATCGGACCCGGAGGGAGACGTCTCGAGGTGACGCCAGGCTCAAGAGATTCCCGATTCGTTACGTTGGGTGACAATGGGGAGGTCACGGAGGCTGAGGCACACGCAAGCACATAAATTACGGCAACATTGAACTTTTAAATTACCGACCGCTCTGGACTTGTCTCAAGATTGGCTGGATCCCTCTTTGCCAATCATACGTAATATACCGTTTGTGGAACTTTATTTTTTGCGTAAATGTCTGAAACCGTCGATTTGATTGGTAGAAATCGATGATTAGGTATCTACCGAGTAGATTACTGCCACCAGCTGGACCGTGATCGCGGAAAGTGCGCGCAAAGCGGCTGGCCGTAATCCGGATTACAGATCAGGGTGGCCGTATAGATCTTGCCAGTTTAGTACCTAGACACCCTGATCTCGGTACTGTGAGCGAGGGAATTATACACCCGGTGGTACAGTATGACCGGATGCGCATCACTCTCATCAGGTCAAGGGCGGAGTTGTGTGCACGCATTCAGCACCGAGAAGAGGAGAAGGGATGGAGACGCAGCTGGTGATGGAGGCCGAGCCGGAGAACAAGGGCAGCTATGCACGCGGCATGCTCAAGTACGAGCTGGTGGAAGGCCACACAGCCGCGACCTATGTGTTTGCGACGTATCCGTTGAAGTTCCTGCATCCACGACGAGCTGTTCGACAAGGCTTCGACACGTTTATCACTGTAAGCAGCGCTCTCCTCCTTCTCCTTTGATCCATGGCTGCTGCTGATGTAGTTTATGTGGAACTAGTATGTGCTTGGATATGGCGGCGGCCTTGTGGGCGGAGACTCCGTCGAGGTCGAATGCTCATTGGGAGCAAGCACGACTGGTACGCTTGCCTAATGCAGATCTCTCAGTCATGTACTCACCACTAGATGTACGCAATGCAGTGATCCTGTGCACTCAAGCCACGACCAAGGTCTTTAAATCGGACGGAGACGAGCAGGTCTTGCAGACGTTTGCGTTGGACATCGGTTCTGGCGCCACGCTTGCGTTTGTTCCCGACCCAGTGACCTGCTTTGAGCGTGCAAAGTACCAGCAGAAGCAAGTGTTTCGTTTAGCCAAGGACTCAAATCTGGTGTTTGTCGACTGGGTCACGAGTGGTCGAAAGCGAAACTACATCGCCACTGGTCGCTTGGACGGACAGCGCACAGAGGTTCACGAGCACTGGGACTTTCAGGAATACGACACGGCAGCAGAGATCTACGTGGACGGCGAACCCCTGCTGATTGATCGCGTTCGCCTATCAGGTTCGTAAAGTGCGAATTCCTAGTCGAATTGGATCGCGCTCACGCCCTTGTTGCTCTATTAGATGAAGAGGACGTCACGCTACGTAAGCGCATGCACGGCATGCATGTGCTGGGGCTGATGGTGGTTCTAGGCGACCGACTAAAGCCCATCACAGATCTTCTACTGGAGCTCAGCACTCGCAAGAAGCTGCATAACGTTCACGAGATCACGCCTCAAGGACGACTGGCCTCGCAGAACGAGTTCCCAGGCGTGATCGCGTCGGCCAGTCCGCTCGGCAACAACGGAGTGATCGTTCGCTTCTGCGGCAACGACACGGAAGCCGCCATGCACTACGTCAAGACCGTCCTAGCGCCTTTGCAGACAGCCATCGGCTTCACGCCGTACCAGGAAAACCGATAGAGAGAGTCAAGACCAAGGCGATCTGATAACAGAACTGGCGTTTTTGAGTGAAAAGGAATAAAAAACTTATCGGTGGCGCGAGTCAGTATCTTTGCGCACAGGGGGGCAAGATGGTGATATTCACACAACGTTCAAATCAAATGCAGATCTTCCAGCTGCGTCGATCCCTCACACTCCAAGATCATTCGAAATGCTCTCTGCATGCGGGTCTGAACCCATGCACGTTCCAAAAAACGGTGAATTTCCTCAGCCACTCAGGGAGGTCCAATATATGTATCCAGTCCCACAGGCTATGTATTGTGACAGGTATTCGCCCAACGCTGGCCGGCCTGCCAAATAGTATCGAGCGGGAAGCGGCCCCCCTTCGGTTCGTTCGTTCTTTGGAGCTGCTGGTTGGTGGGAAGCCCCAACACCCCAACGGCAGTCGTGGCGGAAGAAGAGTTCAACATGTCGGACTACGAGGAGGAGGACGAGAAGTGGGTCCAGTGGTTCTGCAGTCTGTCCGGCAACGAGGCCTTCTGCGAGGTCGCGCAGAGCTACATCGAAGACTCGTTCAACCTCTACGGCCTGCGCGCCGTGGTCCCGAATTATCAAGATGCCCTCAACATCATTCTTGATATGACTGGTACGATTGATTGGCTCTTTAATTGGACTTATGGAGAGACCTACTAACTCAAAACGCATATTCCCATTTCCAGATATTCCATACGACGACGATGTGCCTGCGTATGCGGCCGAGCTCTACGGCCTCATCCACGCGCGCTACATCATCACGTCGCATGGTCTGGATGCCATGGTATGTGTTTCGCTGCTGGCTGTGGGAGTTCTCTGCGGTACTGGATGCTGATTACGACCCGTGTGTGCTGCTTTTTTGCTGCTCTTCTGCTTGATGTTGTGTTTGGCAGATGAAGAAATATCGAGAGGGTGACTTTGGTGTTTGTCCCCGTGTGCTCTGTGATGGGCAGCCTGTCGTTCCGGTTTGTCGCAATTTATTCACTGCCGCTGCTTTCAGATCGGACTCTGACTCGATGCCTTTGTGCAATTTGCTCAGGCTGGTCTCCATGACGAGTGGAAAAAGTCGGAGATGAAGGTCTACTGCCCCAAGTGCCGCGATCTTTACACGCCCGTGAACGAGTACCAGACTCCTGCGAGTGAGAGAGCCCAGTCATAGCCATATTCTTTTGTTGCAGCAGAAGTACTGATAACGTTGCCTTGATGTTGCTACAGTTGATGGCGCGTACTTCGGCACGACGTTCCCGCACCTGTTTTTCCTGACTTATAAAGAGCTGGATCCTGCTCCGTCGACATTGCTCTACGTGCCGCGGGTCTTTGGCTATAGAATCCACAACAAGAGCGAGAACCGCCGACGCCTGGCAATACTCGCGAAGGAAGATGAAGACGAAGAAAAGTCCCAGCAGCTACAACAGGTGAGAAATCCTTCTTGTTCCAGCTTTGCTTGCATATCAAAGGCGCCAAGGGTGTGTGCTGCAATATTGCATGTTGTGGTCTATCAGCGTGTGGATAAGTGCATGTGCTTGGGTCTATGTGTGTGGCGTGTTGGGGATTCGTGTGCCTTTGATCGCGAAGGAGGTTGGTCGACTTATGTATGTTTGTTGTTTGTTTAACAGAAACTGTAATTATGTGTGTGCACCTAGCGACGGAGCATCGCAGGAAGCAGACGGAAAGGAGACGACGACGTGGTAGACGCGACAGCCTCCCGACTAAAGAAGCGCAAACAAGAAGCATGAAGAGAAAACCAGAGAAACATGAGGAACGAGACACACGCAGCGGGAGAGAAAGAAGGCTCATGAGAGGAAGAAGGAGAAACCCCGGCACCGACTCTTGGGCAGAGAAGCGCAGACGAAGAGAGAACGAGAGGAAGAAGCGACTGCACAAGAGCGAGAGAGAGAAAGTGAAGTGCACAGGCTGCATGTTTGTGGGTGGATTTTGTAGGGGACGGCCGCCGCTTTGGTCGGTTCGTGTTCATACTGGAACACTATCTTAGGTAGGAAAAAATTGTCTCTTATTACTGGTAATAATAGGTAAGATATTCTGAAAGCTATCTCGAAAAATTCTCCCAACCACACTATTTTGATTGTGTGCCACTCTACCGTACTTCAACTGCATGTGTACCACACCAATACAGGGCATCCGCTTAGTGCCAGGCACCGCCACAAAAGACTCGCAGGATCGAGAGGATGAGGTGCGTCAGGAGCTCCAGCTCAATCCCTGCGTGGCCAGAGCCGCTCTCTCCTGGCTGGCTCTGCTGCATGGGAACTAACTGCCTTGTGTATCTGACGGATGCTCCACATGTGATGTGCTAGCTCGACGGAGGAGATCCACGAGGATGTCTCAGCGCGGCTGCAGTTGAACGCGGCAACGCCATGGCAAGATGTCACCGAGGTGAGCAGCTCAGCGTTACTATGCTCTTTTGATCAGAGCGTTTGGCTCCAGTAGTGACTGTGGGTGATGACCGCTGTCTTGGTGCTCTGTAGATGCTTGCGGTGGCTGCGAATGAGCTCAAGACGGGCCAATTGGTGCATCTGGACAACTTTAACCTGTACGATTCCATGTCTGCGTTGGAGTTGATGGACCCGAAAATGGACTCTGGCATGCTCGTGAATGGTGAACCGCCCCAGTCTATCGCGGATCGTATGAAGAATGGTACAGTAGCATGTCTGCAGTCTCTGGTGGATAGATTGCTGACCCGCTTGGTGATTACAGGATCGATTGCCATGGAGTTTACGTCCTCCAGAGACGTTCTTGCGACCATTGATGAGCTTTTCCGATGTGAAGCTGGGTGGCTTGACGGACAGTCGCTGGCGCAGACGCTGTTTACGTGCGTTTATATGCATCGAGAGCCGCTAAACTCCCTCCTGAGCCAAATCTGGAGCTTTGACATGCTGACTATGGATGCTGCATCGCTGCATGATGCATTAGCAGCAAAGTTCGGCAACAGCGCAAAGGAAACACTGCTTCTTGTCATGGGAACGGTATGTCTTGTCGGTATCAAAACCTGCACGTTGCTCCGAGATGCGGTGATTCGTGCCGATATTTACGAAGAAGAAGACTTCTCAAGCTCCAACACGTTGGATCTCGGTATCCTGGAAGCTCTGCCCAAGCAAATGATCGACACTTTGCTGCAGGTTACGGAGGGGCGTCTGGAACGAGCGCTGATGGAGCAGAAAGGTGCTGCTTCAAAGAAGCAGTCCAAGAAGAAGAGCCAGAAGAAATCTTCCGGTGCTCCTGCGACTGAGTCCGGTGCGTCTGCCAGCCTTGAGTCGCTGTACCCGAATGCACGAATTGGCAGTATGATCTGTGAAGCTCTGCTTCGTCGTGTTCGACTGCGCAAGACCATGTTTGAGGCATATTCCAAACTGGGTTTGGCTGACCATCATGTTGAGCTCGACCAAGTGCGATCTCAGTTCGAGCTGTCCAGAGAGGTTCTGACTGCGATCTCGACGGAGCAGTTGGAGATGGATCCAGAAGTCTTCAGCGGCAAGCCCATTGGCTTTGATAAGCTGATCAGTCGTTTGCTTTTGTCCGGATCACCACCACGCGATGTGAAATTGCTGTCCATGGACGAAGCGCTAGAGTTTCAGAAGGGCTTAGTAGCGTCGATGATCACGGCTTGCTCTCCTCCTGAATGGACCGGCATGGAAGAGCTGCGCATTTTTTTGGCAGATTACTCGCGCCAAAACTTCAACATCGTCGCAAGATCTTATGTCTTGGTGAGTATGTGCTCATTGCTTGTGATATGGCGATTCATTTGTACTAACGGCGTTTTCTTCGACAGCTTCTGCTGTACAGCGAACAGAAGATTTACGGAAAACACAGCTTTACGGATTGGCTATCAAACGCCATGGTCATGAACGGCGTGCCTTTGGTGCTATTGTCCACACAGGAAGGTGTCCACTTCTCGTCCAGATCTATCGAGACCCTGTATGAGTCACTGAAGGTGTACTTGCTTCACCGCTCTCGACAACGACCTCGTATTGAGTTTTTGCTCGAAGAGTGGTCGACATTGCAAGTCGAAGCTGTTGCTGTGGATGAGAAATTTATCACAGAGATGTCTATTCCGGTACGTCACGCCCTATTATCGCGTTAATGAAGAATCGATCAGACTAACTAATCCTTTATCTGCGTCTTGGTATCTGAGCAGAAAGCCTCGTATCCTCGCTACTTCACAGCCTGGACTCTGGAAGAAACTGTTCTTCTGATGATTCAATACGTTTCATTGGGTATGGATTTGGAGTTGTATTCAGTTGCAGAGCATGGCATGATCTACTGGTACCTTGATTACTTGCACGGATCCCGATTGCAGAATCTGTCGTACACACGGAGTTTTGTTGAAAAAATGAAACAAATGATGCCGAATCCTAGAGGCCATCGGTCATCGTCAGACAGCGCACCTACGCCACCACCGGCACCGACACCGGCGCCTTCTTCTGAGAGCAAATCCTCAAACAAGAAGTCAAAGCACAAGAAGAAGCAGCAAGCAGCACCTGCCCCGGTCGAAGTCTCGCCTCCAGTCGTGGAAATCGACCCCACGAAAGCGCGCTTTACGAGAGAAATCAAGTTCAGTGAAATGCAGCGAAACGCTATGCGAGCGTACTTCCAGGTACATATCCCACGCTTCTCATTGCCAATTACTGCTTGACGCGCTCATTAACACTTTCCGTTGTCATATCTATAGATGTTTTCGGCATTAGAGCGCGAAGGGCTCGTTCAATCTGTGGTCCCGAAGTACGGCTCTGCGAAGATCCGCTTCGAACATCGCTTTGCAGCTTTCCAGTCGATTAACTTTCCAGCTCCTTTGAGCTTCGAAGATTTCAGCAAGAACAGCGATTTCTCTCCGTACCAGGTGGATCTGATCTATCAATCGGCAGACGAATGCTTCAAGGTCATGCGCACGCACGGCGAGCAGCTGCTGCGAGATGAGGAAGCCACCGTTCTCCAGTTGCATGCACCTGAGATTACGCCCATGATCAAGGTATCCATCGCCAACGGTGTCGCACTTGCTCGTCGTGAACTTCCTGCCTCCTCCAAGGCTGACAAGAAGAGCGCCAAGAACGGCACTGCATCGCCCACGTCGCTCGAGTTGGATTACTCGGTGCATCCGCATTTCCCCGTCGCGAGTTTACCTGAGCGCAAGAGACCTTGATCCCAGATTTGTAGAGCTCCATACTGACAGTTGCTTAGAGGATAATGTCACCAAAATGCAGATATAAAAAATCGTATGTGTCATGTTGCTTGACGTTTATCTATATCACTTCACGACGGCTTTACTGGGACTTCTTCTCTTGTTCCTCTCGCTCCTGCTCGGCCTTCAGCTTCTCCCTTTCCGCTCGTGCCTCGTCACCCTTGATCTCGTCCAGCAGCGCCCACGTGGCCCACAGCGCAACCAAAGCGATCACGACGAACACGAAGACCACGATCCGGCTGTAATACCACGGGTCCTTGAGCACCGCGGCGATCACGGCGTCGGCCCAGTCCTTGGGCGGGGCCGCCAGCTTGTCCTTCAGCGCACTTGGCCACTCCATGATCTTGAGAGGGATGGGATGGGGATTGCGAATCACGAGGGAGTGGTGTCACTCTCTCGAGGTTTTGTAAAGCACTGGCTTTTTGCCAATGAGCTTCGTCTGCTGCTCTCGACGCAGTGATGATTCGTAAAAACAGATTCAGACGAGCTCTGATTGGCTGAAACGAAACATACCCACTATCGCGTGGCGATTGACAAGCATGAGTAATGGCCGCCTGCGAGCAGCATAAATGAGCCACTCTGTTGCGCAGAGCCGCCATTGTTCTCAGGCTCACGTCTCACAAGGATGGAGCGAGCGGCCAACTCAGACTGCATTTCCCACAAAATCGCCTCCGCCACCAGCCAAGTTCTGGAGCGTTCGGATTCCTTGCACCACTGGCTTGGTCGTTCGATTGCCTCACATTCTCCTTTCGGAATGTTGGTCCGCAACAACACTCCAGCTCAGAGCAAAAGACGACTCTCTCTTAAAACCGTCTCGGAATTTTGCATTGCGTACAGTCGATTTCCTCAAACGATGACCAAGCAGCTGATAAAGTTCCGCCCCGTTGCCGCAAAACGTCGCACGAATGGAGCCGTTTTACGATTTAGATACCTGTACCTACTGTACAAAAAACTCAAAAAACAATCGCTTTCTGTTTTCGCTTTGTACGGTTTCTTTGGCTCGGTCGAATGAGCCAGCTGACGTCACCAGAGTCAAATCGCAATCGACGCAGGTGCGGCCAATTGCTCATCTAGGCCCTTTTTGTCATGTGTCGCTTGCAAATCCGTCACCATTGTGCATCCAAGATTATCCTCAATCATCCGCGACTTTTTAGAAAAAGTGGCAGATAATTGCGGAGAATGCGCTTGTTGTCAGCTGCTCTTCAAATCTATAGAGTCGGCTGTGCCTATAAACCCACATATCCACACATGACCAGATTATCCCAAAGAACAGCGACGCCAGTTGCATCGAAATGACGAATCGCATAGTGTACTGTACAGTAGTACTTCCGCCCTCGCCACGTCATATATGCACTCCCACACATATACCCACCGATTGCGCAGCAGTTGCCCCTCGCGGAAGGAAAACGGAAAGAAATGCGTTCAGTTTTGAGTGATGAAAGAGCAACCGTTGGTTTTGGTTTCCGGTTTTAACGCAGACCCGAATACAATAGTGTGGTGTGGGGAGTGGCTCGTCTTCTCCCTGCCTTTGCGCGTTTTCTGACCGCCGTCACTTTCCGCCCTCGCCCACAATTCGAAACGAGAGAGAGCCCGCCTGCCCAAAGAGCAATCGGCGATCGACAGACAGAACGACATGGAGATCGGCACGCGCGTGTGGGCCACGTGCGAGCAGCAGGTCTGGGCGCCGGCCGTGGTGGTCGAGACGCTGGCTGCCAGCAGCACGGTCAAGGTGCAGCTCGAGAGCGGCGAGGTCGTCACGCGCAAGTACCTGAGCGAGGACGAGGAGGAGATCACACAAGACGCCAACGGCAGCGACGCCGACGACGACCGAAGGCGGAACGAGATCCGCATCCGCAACAAGCCCACGGACATGGCCGAGCTGGCCTGGCTCACAGGGCTCGAGCACTTGCACGAGCCAGCGCTGCTGCATGCACTCAGCGAGCGCTTCGCTCTGGACCATATTTATACCTCGATCGGCGAGATCCTTGTGGCTGTGAACCCGCTCAAGGACCTGCCGCTGTACTCACAGCAAGCGATCGATCTGTACAAGAACGCCATGCAGGCGGATGCGCTCGCGACCGCGAATGGAGACCAGGAACCCGCGAATGGTCTAGCAGCCACCCCGCCGCATGTGTTCGCGATTGCTGGCAAGGCCTTTGGCGGCCTGCTGTGCGCCAAGCAGCGCAACCAGTCGATCCTCGTGAGTGGCGAGAGCGGTTCCGGCAAGACTGAAACGACCAAGTTCCTGATGCACTTCCTCACGTCTGTTGGGTGCGACCAATCGCGAAATTTCGGAGACGACATCGAGGCCGTCAGTGCAGCAGCTCAAGAGAGCGTCGAGATCGGAAAGCGTATCCTGCAGACAAACCCGATTCTGGAATCGTTCGGCAATGCACAGACGATCCGCAACGACAACAGTAGTCGCTTTGGCAAGTTCATCAAGATCCAGTTCGGCGCGCACAACGAGATCATTGGCGCTGAGATCGCATCATATTTATTGGAGAAGGTTCGACTGATCCACCAGTCCCCGGAAGAGCGAAATTTCCACATTTTCTATGAGCTCCTGGAAGGAGGAGACGCGGAACTGCTATCGTCATTGGGACTGACCCGAGGAGCCAAGTATGAATTGTTAAATGCGTACGGGTCGCCTACGTTCGCACGGCGCAATGGTGCTGGCACTCAGTATGCGAAGCGCTATGTTGAGACAATTGAAGCTTTCAAAGATACAGGCGTTGGTGATGACGAAACCCGGCTGATTTTTCACATTCTTGCAGCGCTGTTGCATTTGGGCAATGTGAATTTCTGCGTGGAAGCCCATGGAGACAATTCATCAACGCGTGAAGAAGGTTCGGCTATCACTGCAAATAGCCGACCACACTTGGAAAAGTGCGCCGAGCTATTGGGAATTACGATCAACAACCTTGAAACGTTGTTAACGTCACGCGCCATTAAAGCAGGGGCTGAAACAGTATTCATGAAGCTAACCGTCGATCAGTCCAAGGATGTGTGTCGGTCACTAGCTAAGGCGATCTATGGTCGGCTGTTCTCGTGGCTGGTTCGCAGATTAAGTGATGGCATCAACTATTGTGATTATGATGATTCCGGTTCTGAAGAAAACATCAAGACGATCGGCATTCTTGATATCTTTGGCTTTGAGAATCTTCGACAAAATGGTTTCGAGCAACTATGCATCAACTACGCAAACGAGCGCCTCCAGGCTCAGTTTAACGAGTTTGTATTTATTAAAGAGCAAGACGTCTATACTCACGAAGGAATCGATTGGCGTTCTATTCCATTCCCAAGCAATGCAGCCTGTTTGACGCTCTTTGACGACAAGATGAATGGATTGTTCTCGTTACTTGACCAAGAGTGCCTTATGCCGAAAGGATCAGATCAAGCTTTGGGAACCAAGTTTTACCGCTATCATGGAGATGACGCGTCGACTGACAGTTTTCGTCAGCCGCAGACCTCACAGAAATATGGTCTACCACTTCTGGTAAGCTCTTTCGGTCGCTACTTGCAGCCACCTGCTGTTAAGGAGAAGGAAGCAGGTAGTCCCAAGAAGGGTAGTCGTTTTTCTGCCTCCAAAATGGACCGTGTGAAGCACCAATTTGTGGTCCATCATTTTGCTGGCAGGGTTTGCTATCGTATCGAGCAGTTCGTTGAAAAGAATCAGGATCTTCTACCAGCCGATGCAAGTAAGCTGCTGAGCTCATCAAAGAATGCGATTGTAAATGCTATTGGAGACGTCGATGTTGTGGATCAATGGTCAGAGAATAATGGAGTCGGTCGACGACGATTTTCGCTCCTGCGCTCTCCAAGTGTTTCTTCTCAGTTCAGAAGTCAACTCGACCAGCTGATTGATGAAATTGGCCAGACCGAAGCTCACTACATCCGTTGTCTGAAGCCGAATGAAGTTAAGCGTGCCGGTGTTTTTGATCGTGCCCGCATGGTGGAGCAGCTTCGCTCGGTTGGCGTTTTGGAAGCGCTGCGTATTGCGCGAGCTGGCTATTCTGTGCGGCTAGCCCATGCAACGTTCATTGAACAGTTTTCTGGATTTCATCACATGAGCAAAGCTAAAATGCTCGAATCATCGCCAAAGGCGCGATGTGAAACTTTGACGTCAATTCTTATGGATGAGGTTCAAAAGGAACGACGTCTTTCGAAGTCATTTAGCTTTCGTGAGAATGATGCGAGCGTGCAACAAATGGATGTCCAAGTTGGCAGAACGATGGTCTTTTGCAAGAAAGCAACATTTAACCGCTTCTCTCGTCTTCGAGCAAAGTTGCGTGAGCGAGCTGCCATCGTGTTGCAGCGACACTACCGTGGATATCGCCGACGTCAGTACTTTCGTCTTCTTCGCGAATTCGTTTCTCGTGTACAATCAATCGTAAGAGGATTTATCGCGAGACGACGATTTGCAGAAATGAAACGCCTTCGTGCTGAAAATGCTGCTTGGACCATTCAACGGAGCTGGAAAAAGTGGCTGCAGAACTACAACGCTCGCAAAGAACGCTCAGCCCATGTGATTCAACGAACTTGGAAGACTTGGCTCCGAAACTATTGTGCTCGAAAAGAAAAATCAGCATTTGCCATTCAACGTTGCTGGAAATTATGGCTCAAGAACTGTCAACTGCGGAAAGAGCGTTCTGCCTGCATCATTCAACGGAATTGGGCTGCCTGGCTTCAGCGCGAACGTGAAGCTGATGAGATGGCACAGAAATACCATCTGCAGCGTGTGTTTATTCATTTCCGGCGTGGATGCACCCTATCTAAGGAACATTCCGAAAAGATGAAAGAGCAAGCACCTGCAACAATCAAGGTTGTCGTTGCCAAGTCATCCTTCTCAGTTACTGAGCAAAAACGTTCCCTCAAGGATGATACTGTGTCAATTGATGCGATATCTTGCGTTAGTGTCAACGGCGATGATTCTTCGAGCGATAGTGCTTCTCAAGAAAAGCCTGTGCGTCAGGGTTCAATTTCTATTAGCACACTGCGCCGTGCTCCAGAAAAGAGGAAGTCGACGAAGAAGAAGAAACGAAAGGACACAAAGCTGCAAGAGCGAAATTCTCAACTGGAAAACGAAATCGTACGCCTGCAGAAGATGCTCGTGCAAAAAAAAAATCAAAGTTCCCGAAAGGTGTCTTCCCGAAGGTCCAACTTTGGTTCCGCTATTGCTGAAAACGAATCAGAGGAACTGCCTCCTAGGTGGTACTCCAGCAGACGAAGCATGTCGATGGATGCAGCTGATTTCTCGGACGATCCCAACGAAGAAGGCGATGACGAAGTTTCTCTGTTGCCTCCGCGACGGGCTCTCACGGTTTTGCCTGTTAAGCAAGAAGATACGGTCTCTCAGTTGGCGCGAAAAATTGAAGAGTTGGATGCAAAGTGCAAATTTCTCGAGCAAGTGGTTGCACGAAAATCGTACGACGAAGGAGCTCGCGCAAGAATGGCGTACAACCAGCCGCCTCCGAGTCAACATGGATACAATCAATGGCATGATTCTCATGAAACATTGAGCAACCACAGCGAAGATCCGCCGTTGAGTGATGGTGGTAGTAGTGTGGATGGTATAATCCATTCGATCCAGCAACAGATGGATGTGCTACGACAATCGCTTGCATCTAAGGAGGAAGAGGGTCGTCGTGACGGCCATTCAATGTCCATATCGAGCTCTCGTCAAACGCGCTCATCATCTGCAGCGTCCACAGCTTCGTATGGTATGAACACGCGACCGATTCGCACGTCTTCAGTGTCGTCTATGACTTCCTATCAAGGTGGAGTGACTCGTCCGACACGATCTTCATCAATGTCATCGTCAGCGTGCTATTCTGGTATGTTCTATCACCCACACTTTGTTGTATGTTCATGCTTTGCTGACTGATCATTTGTATTGTTCTTCTCTAGCTGGTAGCGCTGGGATGTACACTGGCTATCCTGGTACACCGACTGAGTCGATCTGTGATAGTACACGGTCGCGTACTGTGTCGGTCTCGGGTCGAACCGGTGGTCGTCCTCCGGTGCCTCGCATCATCAAGTGGGCACGGAGCAACAGTTGCTTTGAGTGCGAAGAGCCCTTCAACCTCTTTGTTCGACGCCATCACTGTCGAATGTGCGGCAATTCCTTCTGCCACGGTACGATTAACTTGACTGTTTACTCTGATCTTGCCATGACTTTGACTTACGATTGATTTGTTTGTGCAGAACACTCCAGTCGACGTGTCTCGCTCTTCGGTATCGGATTCGATGACGAGCCAGTGCGCGTGTGCGATACCTGCTTTGCCGAGTACTACGCCTGCGCTCAGGAAGCGTCGTACTCCTCGCCTGCGCGGTACCCGTACTTTGGCGCCGAGCCGCTTTCAACCGGATCGCATTCTCACACCAGTGCAGCCTGAGCGTGAAACTTCCCTTTTTCAATCTAGCAGACCGCAAGTAGTAAGTTACTCGTAGATAAGTTATAGAAAGTAGAGTCTCACTTGAGATTGTTGGATCTTCTCGTGTGTTCGGGTGTCGCACATCAGAGTGAATGTCGACACCTAGAGCTAGAATGAGGACGACTGGTCCGGAGTGATGGTCTCATGACTGCGCTGTAGCTTGACGTGCATTTTGCAGTGAGATGACGCAACAGTCGACGCCACTGAAGCCCAGTAGCGTGGTGCTGGGCATCTGCGGCGGCGTGGGGCCTGCGGCTGGGCTGCTGCTGCATCAGCTCATCCTGCAGCACACCGAGAGCGGCGGTGGCGACCAGGGCCACCTGCCGGTCTGTCACATGTCTCGGTCCGACGACATCACGGACCGCACCGAGTACCTGCAGCAGCTCGAAGGCAGCGATTCTTCGATGGAGAACCCGGCCTGTGGCATGGCGCGAACCTTCGCCATGATCCGAGCGGCCGTGGCAGCTGACAATGACTCGTGCACACGACTGGTCACGGGTGTGCCCTGCAACACGTTCCACGTGAGACCGATCTGGGACGAGTTCCTGCGATTGACAAGAGCCAAGCCCCAGCCGAACGCCATCCTACACGTGCACATGCTTGAAGAAACGGTGCGCTTCATCGTGCAGTATGCACCGACGAGCACGCGAATCGGTCTGCTGGCGACCACGGGCACTCGCACCTCTCGCGCCTACCACGATCTGCTCGAGCCGCTGGGCTTTCGCATCGTCGAAGTCGACGACTCCATGCAGCAGGAGCTCCACGAGTCGATCTATGATAGAAGCTGGGGCATCAAGAGCACGGCGCCAGCCGTGAGCTCACGGTGCAGAGCCAATTTCAAGTGCTACGTGCGCTGTCTGCGGCAGGAAGGAGCGCAAGTGATCGTGCTCGGCTGCACTGAGATCCCGTTCGTGTTCGCCGGCAAGACGAGCGTCGCTGGAGTCTTGCTGATCGATCCCATGGTCGCGCTTGCACGTGCTATGATCCGCGAAGCCGATCCTGCCAAACTCAAGCCGCTGGTGCTGGATGGGATCCCGGTCACGCCGCTTGGGAAGATCCCAAGCCTACCAACAGAAGACCCGCTCAAGCTTAAGTGACGTCCTTGCAGCGTCTTGGCTGTTGCGTACTCCATAGAGATCAGCTCGAAGAGGAAATAGATTTGTGTATTACTACAATACCTCTCTTGCTGTAAGGCTCTGCTCACATGAGCGAGGACAAGAAGTCGGTGGCTTGAGCTGCTGCTTCAGCCTCGTTTCGGCTTGGAGTAGCTGGTGTGGATTTGTCTGTTGAAGAAGCGTTGCTTGACGCTGCTGCCTGTGCCTTAAGCTTCAGCAAACGCAACTGCTTCTTGGTCTGTCGATCCAACTGATGGCCTGCCTTCTTGGCCAGCTTCACGCTCTCATGCACTTCCTGCAGATACGTCTTCTCTGTGGAGTTGAAGCGCTTCTCCCATTGCGAGACCACAAAGCTGCCACTTGGGGTCATTCCAGCGTCCTCCTCTCTGCTTGGATGCAATGCAGGCGTCTCCCCCGCAGCGGAAGCGCTGTTATCAGCAGCTTGAGCTCTCTGTTGTTGCTGCAGATACGCCTTGTGCTCTTCGCCTCCACTCGCGACAGACCGAGAGCGGCCGAACTCATCCGTAATCTCCACGAACTCCTTCTCCACGGCCTCAAACGTCCGCTCTCTCTTGGCGTCGAAGTCTACAAGACACTCTGCTGCCATCACTGAGCTCTCGCCATCCTGCTGGCCGGCCATCATAGCGTCGTAGAGCTTGGCCTTACGCTTCAAGGCCTCCGCCGATCTCTTGTGCCACGCGCGCTCATCGTCCTGGTCAGGCGGCTGGTCTTCATGAGCGTCTTCGTCCCTGCGCATGCGCTTCTCCACGCCGCGATTGCGGCCTTTGAACGCTCGCCCATCAGTCCCCCCCGAGCGCTTGCGGCCTTTGAGATGCGCGTACTTGCCGGCCGGACGCCCAGCGTCGTCCTGGTCTCCGTCCTGCGCGCGGCGGTGGCGCTCCTGGCGCTCCTGATCCTTCTGGAAGACCACGGCCTTGAGGTCGAAGAGCGACTTGGAGTCCACGCGGATGGCCTTGGCCTTGGACGGCACGAGCGCCGACTCGGTCAGGAACCCAAGCGACATGCTGGCGGCGAATATGGAGAACGCAGAGATGGTATTTCAGCCAATGGGATAGAGGGAGCTCAAAATAAGGTCCACCACACGAAATAACACATTTGCGATATCTAATACTTAGAATGGCTACATGTCAGGAGCAGACTTGTCAGCAATGAGTCAACCTTGCATCGCGTGCCACAGAGCAACGCATCCGGCCACGAGCACACTGCGCAACGCGTGGATCGGATGACTGGTCGCAGACGACGTGGGGCCGTAGGTGGTGCCGTCGATCGTCGCGTACCCGATGAGCCCGACGGTGCAGATTGATGCACTTGCCCATATCAGACACCTGGATGGTGGAATTGATGGGCAAACCGGTGCAGTTGAGGTTCGTGTACTGCGAGGCCGTCACGTTCTTTGAGTCGGCGGCGTACACGAACTTCTTGGACGTGCCGTCTTCCAGCGGATTGCACCGTGCTGTGGACAGCGATGTCGTCATCTGCGAGTCGCTCGCCACGAGGAAGGTCTTGCACGTCGTGTCGCTGTAGATCATCCACGTGGCCGTGTTCACGCCGTCTCCGAACGTCTTCTTGCTGTATTGGAGCGTGGACGACACGTCGGACGTGCAGCAGCCGATATTCGTGCCGTAGCTGCTCGCGTAGGACAGCGAGCCACACGTCGAGTTTGCGGTGCACGTGCTTCCTGTGGTGACAACGTAGTTGTTCTGGACAACCTTGCCTGAACAGTCCTGTGAGTCGTAGACCGTCAACACTGTAAGGGGTGTCGCACTTCGGACAGCGGAGGGCGCCAGAAGCCCCAGAAGCAGCACACGGACCAGCAGAGACATCTCTTCTTTATCTGGCGGTTCAGGTCCGAATCGAGGAATGAGTCGAGTCGTGGAAGTCTTGGCGGATGTTTCATCCAGATTTTTCATGTAATGTTATTTATACATGATCCAGAATCGGTCGGAAAGCGTTCGACAGACCAAGCTGAAAGGGCAGCTCAACGTCACCGATCCCTTGGTGTCTTCCGCTATCATGCACTTGTTGCGGATACGTCTTCTCTGTCGAATTAAAGCGGTTCTCCACCATAAAGCTGCTACGTAGAACCTCTTGGCCTTGAACTTCAAGAGCTCCGCCGATTTTGAAATGACTTGCGACAGGAGTCGTCGTTCTGCGCGTGGCGTGGCGCTCCTGTCGCTCTTGTTTCGTGAAAGACCACGGCCTTGAGGTGAAAGAGCGACTTGGAGTCCACCTGGATGGGCTTGACCTTGAACTGGAGGAACCCGAGCAACATAGAAATGACGTGGTCTCGGCCAATGACATTGGGGTATAGTGCGTTTCAATTTGGCTCCGCAACAGCGACTGGTTCTCTCTCTGATTGAGGCACTTGGTTGGCCACGCCATTAAAGACGTCTCTGTTGCAAAGAGGGCAAAGCTGAAGCCGAATCCGGCGGCCAGTAAGTCATCAATACGTCGACATCAGAGTATCTACATGACGTACCGTGCTGCGCTTCAGCCATTTGTCGATACAAGCGACGTGGAACTTGTGCTGGCACGGCAGTTCGCGGACATATTGACCGTTTTCCATGTCGGCCTGTGCCCAATATAAGCCTTAGATTGCGCCTTCGTCACGGACTCGTACATGATCAGCTGACTTACCAAGCAAATGGAGCAGGCTTCTGGCGTCGGCAGAGCATTTACCACCGGAACGATTTGTCCAACGGGAGGTGTCGGCCGGAGGCAATCTCGCATGCTTTTGATTCCCCGGAAAACGAACCGGAAGAGCTTCAGAAACAGTCGGGGCACCAATGAAATGGTATAGACAGTCATCACCGCAGCTCCTAGAAGAGCCTACAAGAATGGAAATGCTGGTGAGTCAGACAATCAACGGCGTTTCAGCTCAGCAGTAGCATGTTTACACCAAGAGGGCCCTCGCCACTGAAAAGGAAAAACAATAGCCAGCATATGAATCCGAAGGCAAGCGCCACAGCTAATACTTCTATCACAAGCACGATCGTCTCTCCAGTTGACATCGCTTGCGTGGGATTGTCTGGCACAAGCAGATACATCCGCGCGTCGGTCGTGCTGAATTTCCAGATATGGCCGACTTGTGTTTCACTGTTCACGCTTCCGCCGTGTACCAGCAGCGAGTCTTTCCACAGGACTGCTCTGTGGTTGAACTCAGTAGTTGGAGGTAAAACAACGGACTCGCTCCAAGCCTTGGCATACATGTTCACGTATGCCGAGATGGACACGGAAGAATTCACGGACGAGGAAGTGGAAAAGTGGACGGTCCCCTTGTTGAGACCATAAGAAAGGCCATCGCACTGTCCGTCTTTATTGAGCTTATAGCAGCCGCCGAAAAACCAGAACTCCAAGTTCCGCGTGATCATCAATGTCGTGTACACGCGTCCAATACTCAGACTCATATCAACTGGAATCCACACGCGTTCGTCGAAGGAGAAGAGCCACAGGTCTTTCAAAATTGTCCAAGCAGTGCCATTAAACCGTCGGCCGCTGTAGACAAGAAGATAAGACGATCCGAGTCCATCGGTGAGAAGACCAGCTGAGTGCGAAGATCTGGTTGACGGTCCATCAAGCCCAATAGGAATGATTTGAGTCCAGACACAACGCACAAGATCATAGCTCCACAGATCGTTGTATAGGGTGGGACTATCGAAATCCTCATTAGAGATTCCTCCAAACACGATCAGCTGATTTCCATACACCACGGCTGCTGTTTCTGATCGCTCTGCAGGGACTATGGCATTTAAAGTGGCATTGTCCATAGTCCATTCCATGGTAGTCATTGAAAGCCGCCAGACATCATTGTACTCCGTCAGAGTACTCAAGTTGGCGTTTAAATCAGCGCGCCACCGAAGACGATCATTTCGTCAGCTTGGACATTCGAATGAAGCACCTGCGAAAGAACGAGGTTTGTACCTCTTTGATACGCGTACCAGGCAATCAAAGAGGCCTTACCGCTGCATGATCGGACCGTCGCGGGGGCTTGAGCGCAGAGTCACTCACTACTTTAGACCACGTTTGGTGAGCCAAGTCAAAGCTCCACGTGTCGTCAAACTGGATATTATCGGCGTTCTTGGTACTTTGCATGCCTCCGTAAATGTACAGGTGGTCCCTGTACTGGATCATGGCGTGCGCTGCTCTCACGGCAGGCTGTTGGCTGCTGCTGGTAGTATAGCTGTCCCATAGTTGATTCCAATAGTAAATCCGCGAACCGGTTGAGGCGCTCCACTGACTTGAACACTCAGCAGCAAACAAGTGAAAAGGCACACTGGGGAATTTGCAAATGGTCAATTGGAACGCACTTGATATCATGAGCGGTAGACAGAAGTAAGTGTTGTGGTCACACTGAGCTTTTCGATCGATGCTGTAGATTCTCCCCCTCCTGTTGAGTGTGCTATTTTGGCAGTTGCGACTTCAAAATAAACAATCTGAGCTACATTCGACAGAGAAACCATTTGTATTTCGCTTACAATTGAAACGGAAAAGCGATGAATGATTTAGATTCCGCTTTTGATCATTGAAAGAAATAATTTTAAAGCTGATGGAAAATCTAAGCTACGTTTTCTGGAAGCGCTGAACATTTGAAGATAAAACGACGTTCGTGCATATTCCACGCAGCCACACAGCAGAAAAGCACAATTAATCACAAAGAAGCGCAAATTCATTGAGAAAATGGAATAAAAAGGCCTGAGGAGCGATCGAAATGATCCTAATCGTAAGCGATTCAAGAGGTGTGGCTGCATCTCATTAGCTCGTCGCAGCCGCTGTAGAACGAAAAGCCCATACCCCGCGTCTTGATCAGCGATGTGTACGCATAGCCAAAGCTAAGACTCATGCATAGGCTTTCGCCAAAGGAATAAATCTACATATTCAAAAGTGTCCAAATCGTGCCATTAAAAGGTCAACCTCTGTAGATAAGAACGTAAGAAGTCCGTTCATTAGATGGGAAGATCAGAGCACGCTTGCGCAAAGTATAGCATATTACTATGGGAAATCTCTGAATTCTCTTAAAAACCTGAACGTCACTCTGTTCTTTCTTGGATTCATCTACGCGTCGTAGATCTGAACATGGCCGCCGTCCTTGGTGCTTTGCATGCCGCCGTAAATGTACATGTACAGCTTGTTGCTGTACTGGATCATATTGTCGCCCAAGCAGCAACATGGACATGATGCTCTGATACTCGTTTATATTCCATGTTGAGTCCACTGCGCTGCGCTGATCAGCTGCAAGCAAGCGAGAAGCCACACTAGCAACACCATTCGCAATAAGCCAAGTTTCACATGTACCGACATCAATAGTAGGAGGGAACTTACGGGACGAGTCCACTTATCAATCCTTGTGCTTTTATCCTACTCGATATCATGAAGTGAAGGCATTGCGGAATGGACTTTCGTGAGATCAAACTCCTTCGAAGTGATCAAATAGGCTATTTCAATGGCTGAATCGTGTGATTGCAGACGAATACCATTAAAAACTGTACGCGAGCACGAATGAATCGCAATTGCCATCTGCCTTCTTCTTTGGAGCTACATCTTCGCGTATGTCGATTTAGGTGAGTTTCCTGTCGATCGATTGACGTTTGGTAGAACATCAATGCGAACTATTCCCGTGTCAATACTCCGAGCGATGAGCCGTCGCTGCTGTGGACGCAAACCGTCATGCCATTCGAGACAGTAAATGAAGTGCACACACATCCAAAGCTGAGACTCTTCGTAGCACGTATCCACACGCTCTCGTCAAAATAGAAGAGTCAAACATCTTCTAGTATGGGTATGATGATAGAAGTGTCATCCAGTGTACTAGCTCTATTGGCTGCATGGGCGTGATTACTCGCTATCGATTGATATCAAAAGTGAGATTACCATTCAGGAATTCAAGTGGAAATATAGGCGGTCCCTTTATTGAGATCATAAGAGACGTAATCACACGGAATGTACGAACGAGAAGGAAGTTTGAGCAGTAAGAGTCAACGCTCAAAAATAAATCACTGATTTATTTTTGAGTCGAAGAGGCTGAAACCGAAATAGTTTTCAATCGCGAGTTAGTCTCCATCGAGATTGCCCGTCTTTGATGGCAAACACAACGCATCGGTCATCGATGCATGGCGTTTGTAGAGCGAGTCCAAGTGAGTGTTACGTTAATGCTGCTTGGCGTTGCTGATGTGTGGCAAGTGTGTCTAATTGCTTTCTGTAGTGTGGCTTCTCATTTGCTTGCTTTATTTGGGACTTGAACTCACTGCAGCCCAGTGGACTCACCAGTGGAACACTGCAAACGGCGGCCAACAGCCAGCCGAACGAGCGGCCCACGCCATGATCCAGCTCAATGATCGCCTGTATATTTATGGAGGAGCTCAGAGCAGCAAGCATGGCGATTATGCTCAATTTGATGATACATGGAGCTACGATTTGGTTCATTCGTCATGGACTAAAGTAGTGACCGACAGCGCACTCAAGCCCCCACAACGATTATATCATGCATCCGTATGTTTCCGTTATTGATTGAATCCGGTTTTTGGTATAACGACATTTACTTCCGCTTTCTTGTAGGCACTCCATTCCAACGCCAGTGTGAATGAAATGATTGTCTTTGGTGGTCGCTCTGAATCTGGTACAAGCAACAGCAGCGCGCGAACTCTGACGGAATATAACGATGTCTGGCGGTTTTCCTTACTAACTATGGAATGGAACATTGACCATGTCGTCTCAAGCAGTGCAACCCCTCCACCACGATCTGAAGCAACAATCAGCGTGTTCGGTGACCAACTTATTCTGTTTGGGGGTATTGCGTATACAAAGTTCGGTTCACCCGTCGTATTTGAAGACCTCTGGAGCTATGATCTCGTGAATTGTGTGTGGGCGCAAATCACTCCGAATGGCCTCGATCAGCATCACAAAGGTCATCTCACTCTGCTGGGTGGCTCACAGACGAATTTGGTCATTCATATCTTCTTGTTTTCAGTGGTATCTCTTGGAGGACAATTTTGAATGACATGTGGCTCTTCTCCTTCTTCGAAAACAAATGGATCTCTGTCGATATGAGCTGGGAGGCTGGATATGCGTACACTTCGATGGTCATCATGCGGAACATGGAACTTTGGTTCTACAGCGGATGCTCCAATTTGGTTGGGTTCGGACAGTGCGTTGATTTTTCGAATGAGGTTCGTGCAGGAATTGTCCACATTAAAACTTCATCATCCAACGGCGATTCAGTCAAGTCGGTACACGCGAATATGTATGTGGAGGATTCCACCAAGGAAACTCTTCCGCCCGCACTTTTTAACCATCGAGCAGTTCTGTGGAACGACTCGATCGTGGTGTACGGCGGCAGCGAGAGTAACCTAGTCCAGACGGGCGATATATGGATATTTAGCACGGCTAAAGCGGATCTAAAGCTGCTTAAGGTTGACTCGTCGATGTCAGCTGTGGAGATAGTGACGTTGATTGGATCTGTGATTATGGATCTATTCGCATTGTGTTTGTGTGTCAAAGTGTGCAACGGGATGGTAAAGCTATCTGTACTCGACTTGCGCTTGCTTGACGTGTCGGATTACCTGACGTGGTGATGCAGTGTGATAAACTAGGTCAATGGTTTCAATGTCTGGGCAGACTTGTCCAGTATATTCTCGGCATATTCGTTCAATTGGCGACCACCACGATATATTCTCCCAATCCCCGAACATCCACAAGGCTTGCTGCCTGCTGCATTTGCTCGGTAAGAATAAAATTACCTGTTGAACGAGGCTTATACGCTAATGTTCGAACATGTGTGAAAACAGGCGATCTTAAAAGACGGTCAGTACGTCCGCAATCTGCCGTGCACGCACAGTTGCCACGTTTCTTGCCTCGACCAAAGGCAGAAACGCATGACGGTAGGATAACTATATTTTCGTATGGCAGCTTTATATCGCAGTATTGACCTAATTTGGCTGCAGTCTTGTGCTTTCTGCAAAAGAGTCGTCGACTTCGCCGCTATCGAGAGTGGCAGCTACCTGCCTCGCAAATGGGGGACAGAAACCGCTGTTGTTGTGCCGACTGAGAAATAAGTGGTTTGTACATGTCTGAGATATTATAAAATGACGCAATCAACAATGCGACCGTCATGAACACTTTCTAAGTGTTAGCTGAGCACTTTTACCCGCAGAATTGGATATTCTTGAATACTTCTCATGTGTGGTTGCGCTATCTCAAGCGTGACCAAAACTAGCTCGCGTACATTAACGGAAATATAGCGATGCCTGGTGGCTTTCACTGGAATGGACCATATACCCTATCATCCACAATAATGCAATCCTCAAAGCAACAACAAGCACGTACAGCGACCAAATTCTTCTGTTTAGAGGTATTGCTCATTCGGATTCGGACCTGTAGCGTTCTTTGCAACTATGACGTTTTGTGTGTAACAGATGGACAGCAGCCCCACATGGATACTGTAAGAGCCGCTTCTGTTGTGCCATATGAAAGAAATTAATAAATGCACCTTCTATTATATATGTAGTATAGGGATATGAACCAGTACTTCATCTTTCATAAATGCTGTGGGTGATTAGCAATTTGATGGCTGAAAGTGCGTGGCTCGCGGTGGTTTTCTCTGTATTACTTCGGTGTAGACCCACAGCTCTGCAGCAGCTGTGCGAAGCGTTCGAGATGCTTGCCAACCGTCTGATAAGAGAGCTGGACGCAAAGTATGGGATTTTGGTTCTACAGAAGCTGCGACGAGTTCATGAACGATAGACGATGTGGTCGCATTTCTCGATTTTTTTACGAAGTGATCGCTAGCTTTTATGCTTCATCGCCCAAAACTCTCTCGACGGGAAGAGCTTGTGTATCACCACATGGAGACATGTATGAGCAGATCTGGGCCATGCTTTACTAAGCCCCATCTACAGCGCAACCACAGAGCAGTTCGACAGTATGACGATGGTGGTATACGGTGGAATTCAGGACGATTAAACGCAGGTTGGTCATGTCTGGACGTTCAACATTGTGACGCAGGGATGAAGCTGCTTCAGCCGTTGAGAATGCCATCAAGGCCAGTCAAGTATGATGACCTTGGAAAATTATTACGGCATTATTCCACCTGTAAGACTACGAACGACAAACCGAGGTATTATACATCCTCTGAGAGGTTTAAATGCAATTCCGTCTATTACTGCAGCCCATGATCTGGCAGCGAAGTCGAAGTAGACGCCTCATGTCCGTGGCACGTCGACGACTACCGAGCGCTTTCGACGAACATGAATGCTCTCGTGTTTAGTTAGGTTCACCAATAGGTCCGTTACTACGGTAGCCAATTGGAGAGGTAACATCACGGTTTGTAGAACGCCCTGGACAAGCAAACGTGCGCAGTGCACCAACAATAGCGGGTACTGCACAGGCATATGAGATTAGTCAGGCACACAAGCGAGAACAATCACAAGCAAATACTACCTCTCGGTTGCTGATACCGCGCACCCAATTCATTATGAAGAACAGTCCAATCGTGGCGATGGGCTCGCAGATGGCCACTATGATGAACGTTCGTGTCGGTACTACTGGCTTGCTTGATATTTCAGGCAGCTGATCTTCAACCTGGGCCATGTCGAGTATCCAAACGTCCCCCACTTGTCCGTCGCTCCCGCTTCCACCGTGAATTACCATCAAGTCATTCCAGAGAACCGTCATGTGTTCGTATCGCGAAGCTGGCTGGGGAGATTATTGAGTCGTTCCAGGCTTGTTCATACAGATCCGCGCGTGCTGATAAAGACAATCGTGGTGTCGAAATATTGGCTGGTTGAGTGTAAAAGTGAGCAGTCCCTTTGACGAGCTCGATAGTGGCGACACGACATGTGCCTACTTCAGTGGGTTCGTTGCAGCCGCTGAAGAACCAAAACTCCATGTTTCGCGTCATGATAAGCAAAGTGTATGCGGTTCCAAGACTCAATGTTAAATTGACTGGAATCCACACGCTTTGCTCAAAGGAGAAGAGCCACAGATCTTGCAAAAGAGTCCAAGCAGTGCCATTAAAATGCCGGCCACTGTAGATAACAAGGTACGAAGCTCCAAGTCCGTCCTTGAGAAGCCCAGCCGAGTGTGAAGATCTCGATGACGGTCCATTAACTCCATTTGGAGTGATTTGGGTCCATAGACAACTCACGAGATCGTAGCTCCAGAGATAGTTGTAGACGGTCGGCTTACTTGAATCAAGATTCGAAATTCCTCCGAATAGGACAAGTTGATCGCCGTATACTACAGTTGTTGCTTCCGATCGTACTGGTGGGACGGTTGCATTTAGGATGAAATGGTCCTTGGTCCATGCCATGGAATCCAGTGAAAGCCGCCATACATCGTTGTATTCCGTTAGCAAACTCCAGTTAGCGGAGCGTCCACCAAAGACGATCATTTCATTCACAGTGGTGTTTGAATGCATCGCCTACAACCGCCACCAGAAAGCAAAATTACAACGACATCTCTCCATTTCGCAGGTTCAGAAATTACATACCGACGCATGATGAGATCGTTGTGGGGGCTTGAGTGCGTGGCTGCTGACTGCTTTAGCCCATGACCGATTGACCAAGTCAAATCTCCATGTGTCATTGAACTGAGGGTAACCATCGTTATTGTAATTTCGGACACCTGTGCCTCCAAATATGTACAGACTGTCGTTGTGCTGAATCATGGCATACGCCGCTCATCCAGCTGGCTGCTGGCTGCTGTTGGCAAATAAGTACTCCATATTTGAGTCCACTGGGCTGCACTGAGTCGAAGTCCCATCTGCAAGCAAATCAGAAACCACATTAGGAATAGCCAGTCAAGGATTCCACAGGCGACTGCGTTAGCGGCAGAAGCACAAAGCCCACCTTGAAGCGTCGTACAGGGTCCAAACAGGCATGGTCGATGTTTTCTTGTGCTTGACATCATAGAGAAACTGTTTCAAGAGAGCGATGTTGTCAATGTTGCATGCGTGTTTACGAGTTGCGATTTCTTCGAGGTCACCCGGAGTCGATTTTCAAGCGGACACTGTATTTTGAGAAATCTTGAAAGCTGAAGCGCCTAAAATAGCCCCCAATGATCTGCAAAAAAATAGATGGTGCACGTTTCTTGTTGCCTGCACTCACGGCAACATGCATATTAATACATCCTCAAGAAACGCAGCCGTGCGGATAAAAAGAATTGCGAATTTTTAAAGAGATTCCTAAAGCTGACTCGACTCATGCGAGTTCTATTCACCTTGCTTCCGTGCGCTTTTCTTGAAAGCAGTATGAAAGCCACATTTATTGAGTGGCCAAGATCGGATTCTGCGTCCCAGTTCCCTCCCCAATCGGTCTCACAATCGCTCCGCCACCACGAGCCAGGTGAACGTCGATGGCAATCTCTTCAACAACGAGATCAACGTTGCACTTGCACATTGGGCAGAGCTACAGCGCATATAGTGGTCAGTGACTGGTACTGCAACAGAAAGAAGCAGGGAATCCCATGGAAAGATACCGAGTTGCGGTTGAGCCATTCATCAATGCATGGAACGTGGAAAATATGCTTGCAAGGCAGGTTTCGGACTTCTTCGTCGTCCTCGAAGTCTAGCTAGCGAGCAAAACCCAAATCAATATGGAAACACATGCAATGGCGATTGGCTCCGTTCTTACCAAGCATATTGGGCAGACGTCGACATTTTCCTGTTTCTCATCTGGGTCTGCCGATACCGCTACATCCGTCACAGCGACTGCAGGACGGACGTATTTGGTAATCTGCAACTGCTCTAGGCGCTCCTTTGATACGCCTCGCATTAGACTGGTGCCGCGTCTTCGCGCAATTTCCACCTGAGTTGGAAACACACAGCAACACGTGTTGAATAATTGCCAACAGATGCATAAACAACCTCTACTTACATTGCGCCGATCGATCCCACGCCAGCGAACCAGCAACAGCAGCAAAAGGATGATGATAGCGATTACGAACCCGGCCAGAACGTAAACCAAAGACTGCATATCCATAGAAAGCGGGGATACGCTCTGCTTCTGAAGCACCGCACTGGTCGTATTATACATCCAGATATCTCCACGCTGGGTTTGATAGCTTCCGCCATGAATGACCATAGCATCTTTCCACAGTGCAGCCTTGTGATTGTAGCGCAAGGGTGGCACAATCGCGTTGGTGTCCACTACACCGCGATACACAGTCATTGCTGCCGATACGGATCCGGAGCCTGATGAATCGGTTTCCAGGATAACTTTGCCCGAGACCACATCCTGGTAAACAAACCCGTTTGCCGCCGCTTGGCTCAGCTTGTAGTAGCCGCCAAAGAACCACATCTGCGTGCCATGCGTCATGACCAATGACGTATACGCACGCCCAATGATGATGTTTATGTCCACTTGAACCCAAGAGCTCGTCTTAAACGAGAACAGCCACAGATCGTTCAGAAGAGTCCAAGTTGTATCACCCAAGTGTCGACCGCTGAACACGAGCAAATAGGAGTAACCCAGCGAATCCGTGAGAACACTAGCCGAATGCGAGAACCTTGTCGGTGGTCTGTCCAGCCCATTGGGCACTATTTGAGTCCACACACAGCTCACGAGATCGTAGCTCCAGAGATCGTTATAGTCTTTGGGTGGATTCACGCCGGTCTCATCATACGAGATTCCGCCAAAGATGATCAAACGGTTGCCATGCATTACCGTCGCCGCTTCGGATCGTGCTGGAGGAACCACAACACTTGAGCTAACGTTGTCCATAGTCCAATTGTTAGACGACAGCGAGAGGCGCCAAATGTCGTTGTACTGGACGACGTTTAAGGTATCCACCACTCCATTGGAATCGCCTTCGCTTCCGCTCAAGAGAGAGAGACCCCCAAATATGATCATTTCGTTTACAGTTCCATTCGAATGCAGCGCCTACAACATTCATCAGTGGTGAGTAGTCAGGCATAAAGTCATGGATGCAGATCAAGTACTCGCACCGATGCGTGATGGAAGCGCTGCGGGGGCTTAGCAGAGCTTGCGTTTATCTGAACCCAGAACTGGTTATTCAAGTCAAAGCGCCAGGTATCGTCAAACTCTGCATCGTCGCCATTAGCATCAGTGCCCATGCCTCCGTATACGTAGAGACTGTCATCAAATTGGATCATCGCATGAGCTGCTCGTCGTGAAGGCTGCTTGTCGCTTCTGGCTGAATTGTAGCTCCATAATTGAGTCCACTGGGCTTCAATAGTGAATACGAGTTGCGTCCAGACGAGAAGTACTAGAGAAATCAGCACAACCACATTAATCTCACTTCAGTGTTCATGATGAGCGCTTCGAGCGTGCCCACCTGACAGAATAGTCTTGAGCATATGTGGCTCTCGTCGCAGTGATTCCTTGAACGGCATTCCTTTCAGCAGCACTGAAGTTGAATAATTGCGTTGGATTCAGTCTTGCATGAGGAATTCAAGCCGGAGACACAAATGGAATGAGCGCGAATGCTCCCGCATTCGGCTATTTTGGTTTTTGCTGTTACGCGCAGAGTGTATTCTGGGAGGACCATATCGACACCTGAAGGATACAAAAAGATTCACGACAATTCTTCGAACCTTTTCGTTATCTGCGCTCTTTCAGTAGCACGTTAAAGCTTTGTGAAGATCTATAACATCAACAGACTCCCTTGTGAGATTTGAAGTTCGCGTTTTGTCTCCATAATAATTATTTTACCTATTGTGTGGAGCCAGCATCGCTTTCTCCATGCCATCACCTGATTTCCTTGTAAATGCCAAGAGTTCCTCCTCAGTAGCTAAGTCACTTGTTGCTGCTGCGGCTTCAGTTATCACGTCTGCAGCCCGAGGAGGAACAGTCATGCTGTCATCAGATGGTGCTTCCTCGTTCTGATTGACCTGGTCGTCGTTCTCTTTCCGTGAGCTTGTTGAACCCATGTCTGTATCCCCACCATTTAAAAACTACAAGCGAAAGAGCACTATTCTGTGAGCAAAACGCGCTTCTGTCAAGTCATGATCAAACTCACTTTCAGAATATCTTCCCGCATGTGCAGCTCTGCGTCGGACAACTGAGGGAACTGCCAATTTCCCAGCTCATGTCGTTGCTGTAACGCATCCAGTAGGCTTTCCTTCGACAAGCTACTGCGCGATATCAGAGCAGACCACTATAAAACAAGCTACGGTTAGAAATTACTCATCCACCCAACGACGTGAACTCGAAGTAGCATGGAATCGCACATTTAAATTGACGTCGCCAAGTTTGCGGATATCCATTTCTTCAAAGATGGAATGGATTGACCAAAAGGCACGCCCATTCTACATTTTTAATAAAAAACACGTATATCAGTCGTGAAATTGAGCCATGAAGCTTGAAAACCAAAGACCAACCTCGTCCACTGGATTCTTAGACAAAAGCTGTTTCAAATCCAGCGCCACATAGATCGAATTGATATGTATCTCTAGTTCTGAAGTAGCATCCAGCAGGACTTCATAATTTTCGCCTTCAATCTTCTTGGTAATGGCACCAAGAACGACGTCTGCTGGACCAGCGCGAAGCGCAACTGATGTCAGAAGCCGCAAGCAAATCGCACGAATTTCATTTGGCTCTACAACATTGAGTCAAAACAAAACAAAAACGCGGGATGCGGGTTAGTGTGATTACAAAACGCAGTTTAGCGCAACATATCAAAGGCACTTACGCTTCCTTGCCTTTCTCTCATCGTGATTGATCCTTGGGATGAGCATCCGGTCGAGTATTCGTAAAAGCTTGTAGATACCACATACCAAATAGAGCACGTCAATCTTCCACTGGGTCATGCGCGCTCTTGAGACTACGAGGTTATCATACGACGCGGCGAGGCATGGAAGAATATCCAGGATCATCCAGGAAGCTAAATCTTGCATTTTGTCGTGCACACCAAGGTTCCGCTCAAACTGGGGGAGAATTTTGGTTGCGATGTGTTCGAAAAGCATTTGCAATCGAAATATAAAGAATTGGACGCTGTATGTACATCGCGAATTCGCGAACCATGGCTTGCTGGATGCCCACGCCTGTTCGTACACGCCTGGAAGTACGAAGCTTGAGCATTCGTGGAAAAACGCTCGATGCACATAATGGAGCTTCAAGTTGACCATCTTCAGAATCGTTCTCTCGGCTCGTTCAAATGCGCGATCGATCCAGTCAGTATGTATAGAGTTTCCTTCTTTTACGAGCCGGTCCTGACGAGTGATCATGTCCAACTGATGCCGACATATCCGCCAAACGTAGAGAAATCGGCACAAATTCGCGTAATCATCCAAAATGACCTCTTGAGCACACGTGTCGTCTTTGTGTAAGCGAGCTTGCACGTTGCGCACAAGCTTTTCTAGTTTTTCTTGGAAGACCTGGACCAGAGCACGGCCGATTGCAATGTTGTTAGCCTGTATGCAGGGCCCAATTATCTCGGTTTCTTCCAGTAAATGATGAGCAATTCTTTCGTACGGAGACAATATTTGCAAGCTAGATTTCGCAGTGCTGGTGTTATTCGCAACGGCAGGAGGTTGGTAGCACCCGTGTTCATCAAATTTGCCAATCAAAGCAGCTGCGTCTACTGTTGTTGGAATAGCCGCATTCGTTAAAGCTCCTGTGTACGGAACAACTGCAGATCCGCTACTGATAGACCCATTCGCAAAAGCAGTATTTTCCAGTGCAGCCACCAAGTTCCGAACTGTCGACGTCGCCGACATGGAGCGTTCGTATGATTGCCGACGAGCTATCGCTCTCTTTGTCATGGGCTCGTGATTCAGAGTCGAGCGAAAATAGCGCGCAAATATGTGCTCCCCCGTACTGATCGCATCTTCGACGGATCTCCACAGCGCCTTGCCCACCTTGTTGTTCAGCTCGTCATTCGGAAGGATTGAGCTGATCTCGACCATGACTGATTGCGCCACTTCAAGCATATCCCGGAACTTGTACCCCATGTGAATGCGAAAGATAGGATTCGTCGGTACTGCACAGAAGCGTAGATCGCGTATTACAAGCCAGTTGTTCATCGAGAGAACCTGCTGCCAGTTGCTCACCTCGTTGCAGTTTTGAATTGATTTCTTTAATTGCAGTTTGCATTTCCGATCTTCGACTTCGAGAATTTGCACTTCGACCCAGAGACTGTCTTTGCCGTTGTTCACGAGGACGTACTGGCCAACCAATTTTGCGAAGCCACCGGATCTGGAGACCCGGCGGGACAAATCCAAGTTCGTTTCGTTGTCCAGCGGCACGTAGAGGTGACCATCCAGGGACTCCATGGGACTGGACGAGCCTTCGATTTCATTCTGCTGGAAAATAATTACGTCCCGATCCGTGGCCGAGGTGACGGATTTCTGCCACCAAACGCCCACGTGCAGTTGGTCGGCTACGAGCAATTTCGGAACTTGGCCCGGGGGAGTCGGAGGAACAGCAATATACCGGTCTTCCAGCGTGTACAGCATATCAGGGAAAATGTTGGCCTTGGTTCGAAACTTTCGTGCACGAGCAAAGTGCTGAACAATGAGCGGAGGTAGATCCAGATTGCTGCGCGCCGCGTTTGACGCCGTCTCCCGCTCCCACTGATCAGACACATTCAGGATCTGGTCCATTTGCCTTTGGAGGGTGGATTTCAAGTACGGGCTGTACACATCCATGATGAGGGACTCAAACTTTTCGGCCACACTGGCTTCGTCCGTTTTGATATCATCGCCGAATATCGTTGTGAGCTTCCCATCGGCAGAAAACAAGCACACGGTATCGACGTCTTTGCGAATCTGTTGCTTGATAAACTCCGCGTGGGGCTTGAGCATGTTCTGGGACTCGAGCATCGTGGTCGGAGCCGTTGTCCTCGGTGTCCTGGGCGCCTGGTTTTCAATATATGCGAGAGCGACTTCATCCTGTCGGGCTTGCTTGTACGCTGTCCATTGATAGTCAGCGGGCAGGAAGCGAACGTAATGCAGGATAGACTGCACTGAAAGCTTGCGCTGTCGGACTTCCTTGAGAATGAACGACCCCAACTTCTCCCCGAGACGACGG
The DNA here is from genome assembly GCA_023337935.1 of Elongisporangium anandrum. Taxonomy (NCBI): domain Eukaryota; phylum Oomycota; class Peronosporomycetes; order Pythiales; family Pythiaceae; genus Elongisporangium; species Elongisporangium anandrum. The sequence goes on from JAADXR010000029.1 coordinate 40,751, forward strand.
AACATGTCTTGAATGCGTTCAATTGTGTTTTCGTCCACAAGCTCATATGTATTTGCTTGTCCGGCCGCTATCTCGCTCGCCTTGTTGCTGCTGGCCCGTCGACTGAGTTTCCGTAACAGTCTTGGTCTCTCCAGCACGTGATCTTCGACATGCTGCTCGATTGCCTCGAACGTATCTCGCGTATCAAGGTACAACTTGGCGGCCGCATGCAACCGAGGGCTCTCGGTGCCCACGAGCCGTCCAGGTGCGATCAAGTGTTGGATCTCTTCTAGCAATTGCAGCACGACGAGCTCATCGGAGGAAATGGACACGGGCGCGCGTGGTGTGAAGCGCGGGGATGCGTAAGGCGAGCTCATCCAATCGGTCGATCGATCAGAGAGCAGTCTCGGGCATTGCGTTTGCACGGGTCGGAGTAGACAGGTACAAACGCCAGCTCCAGCTCATGCACACGCTCAATCTCCAGCAAAACACAGTTAAATGCGCCCGTTGAACTTCGCTAAAAATACGCCAAGTTTCGCCTCAGTCAGCTTCGCTCACCGTCATCAGATCTATTCCTGACGCGTCTAGTGCGAAAGAAATGGCGTTTCCATCGTACAAGCACAGTCGATGCGCTGCTTCGTTCATGAGCATTCTGGAGTTGTGGTGCCAACGTTTTATCTTGGTCAAAGTTCAGGAGAGATGAGCGTTGACAGGCTCGCTATTGAATAGGATCGGGGGCGACATAAAGTTCGAGTAGCGGCGAATGATCGATTCCAGACGCGCTCTCGCGTCGAACTCCTTGCACGAGTCCTTGAGGTGAGTCACAATTTTGTGCCACGCTCGGTGGCGATTGATCGAAGACTTGAAGCGCATGCTTTTCCTATGAAGGCAACACAATGCAAACGTTCGAGACAGAAACTGAGAATTGTGAATGCATCAAACACCTGCGAGCTAGCATCAAGTGGCCTTGTTGGGTGGTGCGTTTATCGACGTCGAGTCTGCTTTTGCTGATCTAGGAGCTGCTTGGTGCCGTTCATCAACCGCTCGAGTTCTTCCGGAGTCGCTTGGCCGCCAGCCCTACAATTATCAAGACAACAAATGCGAAGGATGAGTGTCCAGCACCAGTCAAATGCCGAGAGATCGGCCTCTTACATCCATCGAATGCGGCCCTTGCCGTCCACCAGGTGCGCGTAGCCCACGAAGCTGTTGTTCAGATCCAGCGGCGTGCGGAAATCGTCGCAGCGGCCGAAATGCGCAAACGTGAACGGTAGTTCCTCAGGCGCCGTCTGCTTCTGCAGTCCGCGCGTGATGGAGCCGGCCACCAGCTTCATGTACCAGTCCTCGATGATGTTCACTGTCAGCGTCTGCACACGAGAGTTACCGGCGAACTGCTGCTGGAAGGGCTCGCGCCAGGCCGGCAGCATGTTCATGCCAAAGTTCTTGAACGACGTGAGCAGCAGCGTGACCTTGCCCGCCGTCATGAGCTCCTGCAGATCCGCCTCCGTGCCATCCAGGCCAGAGACCTTGAGCGACGGTACCGAAGCCGCGTGGCTGACGTCCGTGAGCGTCTCGGGGCCGACGAAAACCTATCATGCATGGCTTACTGAGCCCATGAAGCCCCCATATTGAGTTGCCCATGGGAGTATCCTTACCTTGCCGTTGGTGTCATTGAGCTGCTTGAACTCAGCAAACATGTTGGGGCGGTACTTCTTCACGGTCTTCTTCTCGGCCTCCTCGATCATGATGTCCAGCGTGTCCATGACGTCCTTGAGGTTCTGCATGGGGGTCGACTTCTTGGGCTTTTCCGCTGGCGGCAGCAGATCCGCCGCCGTCACGGGCTTGGACAGATCCTCCTCGGCTTCAGACGGCGCTGCCTTATCAGTAGAACCGGCAGCAGCAGTGGAAGAGGAAGGCGGCGTCGGAGGCTGAGGCGAGGAGCCCGTGGAGAGCACACGGGCACCGCGCGCCCATGCGCATCGCGCCGTCCGCGTCACACTCCGCTGCATCATTGGTCTTTGGCGAATAAGCATTGACTAGTAGCTGGCGATTTTGACTACCAATGTCAAAGATAAGTTACATACACTTGAGATACTACTAGTAGTTACTCTGATTTCGGGCATGTACTTAATGACTAGTATTGTATTCTGACTAATGTTAGCATACTCACACCAGCAACATACAGACCACATTCCGCAACCGAACGGACTCAGTCTAGCAACGTTAGTGCAACATTTATACGCATAACGCGACGCCTCGCGGTCAGACAAGCAGTTGATCGTGATGCGGTGTGAAGCTATTTATACACGGCAATGTCGCGGCGGATGGCCGATGATAGCGCTGCCTGCTGTCAAGAGCACTCTCTGGCCAGCACACAGCGGCATGCGCACGTGAACCCAAGGATCAACTCACTCCAGCAGTCTCGTTCCAATCCGTCGGATCCAGACAGAAGCGAAGGGAGAGCACCAGGTACGGATGCAACGCCCCCTGCGTCGTTCCATTCGATGCTGCTCTCTTACGTTTGATGCATGCGAATGAAATTATCCAGGCTTAGTCGGCAGCTCAGTGCAGGGCCGGCTCGAGATCGTCCATGTCGATCTTTGGCGGCTCCGAGCGGTTCCCGGATGAACCAGGTGAAGCATTCAGCCTTGCGAGTGAAGCGCACGAAGTCACGGGATCGGATTAATTAACGCTTGAATGGCTTAGCACGCTCGCCGGGACCGATCTACGGGCGCACGGACCCTCGATCCAAGAGCCATGCAGTCATGAAGCCGGACTATAAGCCAGTCGATGAGACGCGCAAGTGGGGCAAGCGGGAAAGCTGGATCGCAGGTTCGTGAATATGCGCAAAGCCACGCTCCCGTCGTCTCTTTGAGATCGTTGGGTTTAACGCCTCGACTTGACTTATTCGTAGGGTCGTACTCTGCTCACATGCCCATCGTACCCAAAGGTTCGACAAGCGCACGATCGATTAGATTCCTTCTGCACTGCCTCGCAATCAGGATCACGGTTGACGCTGTTTCTTCGATTATAGAGAGCAACCGTGCGCCTGGACAGTACCATGGCAGCGTTGACCCGATCAAGACACAGGCGCCAAAAGTGTCGTTCCCAAAGTCCAGCCGCTTTCTTTCGCAGCGAGGTGTGGGTTTGGTCCTACGTTTACGTGATTTGAAGCTAACATCGCTAATATTCTCTTTCGCTGCTGCTTGGTGCTGTTAGTCAATGTCACGGACAAGAACCACCAGCGTGAGCTGATGACAGAAGAGAGTCCAGGACCTAAGTACAACGTGCATTCGTTAGCCAGCAATGGCGGCAAGAATGTAGCTCCAAAATTCTCGTTCGCTCCGCCATCGCCAGAGACCAAGACACGACTCCCCAACGTTGACAGTCCACGTAAAGGGCATCGCGAGTCTTGGATGTCGGTGATCAATCGCAATGGCGTGCTCATCATGCCTGCGTCACCAGCGCCTCCACGAACGGGAGCAGCGCAGGAGGCCGCTCGTGCTGCATCTGAGGCAGCGAGAGCAGAAGAAGTGGCAGGCACGAGCAACAATTCACCACGATCTCGGTCGGCTATGCGCGGCTCCGTGTTTGGCAACGAACATCGCTTTGGTGTACGCCAGCAGCAACAGCAGCAAGAGAAGGCCGAGACGCCACGAAAGGGTGTCGCAAGCACGCGCGTGCAATTTGTGTCGACCAAGCACACGCGAGAGAATATGGGTACGTTGCAAACAGTGATCACTTGACTTGCGACCTCTCATGACTTATCTGGTTTGTCTGACTAATAGGCGAGTTTTCTCCTGGTCCGATCTACGATCCATACAATCCTGAATGCCCCGGCGGTCGCCTGGCTCCTTCGCCAAAGAGTGGTCGACGCGAAGCGCCACCAAGCAGTCCCCATGATCCAAAGAACCCAGATGCGAATATGAACAGTCGAAGCAGTTGGCTCGCAGGCAATGTGCGCAAATCCGAAGGCATGGAGACAGTGCTCATGCGCACGGGTGATATCCCTCCCGGACCAGGAACGTACTCAGACCCACGCTCGTCCTTCGCAACTTTTTCACACAACACCAAAGCCATGGTACGGATCGATACGATTTGCTAATTGGATGGCGGTGCTCCATGAACTCATGCGGTGGCTCTTACTCTCTATGTAGCAGGCTAAAGCATCGCGTCCTTCTCCCAGACCAGCAAAATACACAGGTCGATCATCAGTCAAGAGCGCGTCTCGCGAAGATTCGTTGCGAACTCCTGAAACCACGAAATAGCCAATATAGCCAGCAATAACCGCCCTGCCGCCTGATCGCAGAACCACATAAAGCCAATTCAATCGAACAAAATGCGAACCAATTTGACTGTGTTCGGCACCACCGCTGCCACGCGTTACTTCGCGTTCTTCCACCCTAAAAAAGAGCGAGTATTATCTTCCGCCTCTTTTTCTTTCGATCATTGCTGCTATTGATTTGCTGCTCTTCCCCCATTCTTCTTTCTCGCGCTTCTCATCGCTTGGCCGAAGCTGCAGCGCTGGCCATGGAGCGTTCTTCTGTTCTTCTCTTTTCACAGAAGCTTCTGTCCGGATCTGAGAAGCATTGCATGGAGGCGGAATGGCTGTCATCGAATGGGTACATTCGCTTCAACCTGCCGTTTCGGACAGGCAAGTGAGCCTAGCCTGTCAATGGGTGGGGTACGGTACCAATGGGTGTTTTATTGAAGGACGTACTGTATATCTGTACCATTTTTGCTGGTACGATAAGCAACCATGTCAACACCAGCGTGTGAGTAATAGTTACATGTGGACGACGGCGTCGCCATGAAGATGTTGAGCACAAAGCCCACCCATGTGTACAGTACACAGCAATCGAGTCTCCCGAGTGCGTAATGATGGCATTGCCGCGCTTGTCTGGCTGTCAATCTGACAGCAGCATGGCTTGTTGTACCCTTGTGAGGCAAATAGTGGCCCTTTTCTAGACAAGTCCCCCCCCATCCATTCGAGTTGATCCAATCGAACTGCACAGCCTGTCATTGCAATGGCCTCTTACTCACAAAAGCGCACGTGTCAACTACAGTATACAAACACTCAGTTCAACTGTCGTTGGAGGGTAAGCATCACATCTTAGTACCTGTATAAATCAGTACCTCATTTAAAAGACCGGTCTCTGCCCCATCTCGAGGTCGTCAGGCCGCCCAGACGGTAGAGGAGCGAAGGAAATATCCCATCTGGCGCATTGTAGCCCTAGCCCTTGTGGATCACCTAGAGTGAGTTTTCGATAAAGTAGCTGTTTTTTTGTTACTTTGCTTTCTTAGTTCCATTTGGCGGCCCAGACGCTTTCTTTACAGTGCCGACCAGTCACCGTACCACCAAAAGAAACCAGTCGATCTGATAGAACATGTCATTCAAACGCTATAATAGACGGTATCAGCCAAGTTGAATCCAGCTTGCGTGCTTTTCTGAGATGCCGCCTGCAACCTGCAACCCCCGCCTCTTTTTCCCCAACTATCCACGGCTCTATCCAGTTGCACAGAGTGGATCAGATCGCTAAATCGTTATTGGCACTGAGTTTTTCTTCCCGAAGATAAGTAAATTGTGCCTGCTCGGTAGTAACGTGGCCGCAATTTGAAAAAAGTCTCACGCTGCGTTAACGACCGTACAACCTGAATTACCCATTTGCGAATACTTAACTTAGCTTGGATCCCACCTCATACATGCGCATGCTGATGGGGCGACAGGGCTAGGGCTCCGGAAGTGTGTGTAGGCCGTACTGTATTGCTGGCCGCGCGCCAACTGGCTCCTCCCCTTTCCCCTGGCTCTGGGGTCTTGCATGCTGTGGCGCGTGAGGCTCACTCCCGCACTCTCTCTCTCCCCGCCCAAGCTCAGGAAAGGGAAAGCGCGCATTCACTCACAGTCTCTCGGGCCTGTAGTACTTGGACGTCGCTCTCTCGCTCCATGGCGCCCGCAACGGACAAAGTGGTCGCCGCCAACGCGGCGGCTGCCCCTGCTGCCGGCAACAACAACGGCTGCATTAAATGCGGTCGCGATATCTCAGAATCCGACGCCTTCTGCATCTTCTGTGGCACAAAAGTGAGTCTGACGCTCGCCCAGCGCAAGCAGGAAGCCGCGGCCGCCAAGCCAGCGGCTCCCGCTGCGCCTGCGGCCAAGCAGGCTCCTCCTCAGAAGCCCGAACAGCCCAAGCCGGCCGCTCCTGCTGCGAAGCCTGCGGCTGCCCCTGCTGCCGCCAAGCCGGAGGGTGCTGAACGCAACGTGTCGCGTCCCGCGCCTGCTGCTTCGTCTGCTCCGAGCTCGGCCAATGGCCGCCCGCCCACGAGCGCCCCTAGCGCCAAACCAGCTCCGGCCTCAAACAGCCGATCTCCCCCTACGTCGACCGGAAGCACTGCTCCTCCGACCTCGAACGGCTCAACTCAGCGTGCTGCTTCGCCTGCACCTACCTCGCAGCGTGCCGCCTCGCCTGCTCCCGTGTCTGCTGGTTCGGCTCGCAACCTTGACCGCAAGCCTAGCGACAACCAGATGAACCGCCGCCCGATCCACCGTGGCTCGGCTGATGATGCTGGCCGTGGTTCGCTTGACGGCATGCCTGCTGAAGTCTCCGGCCTGGAGCAGCTCTGGGTCCCGGACAACTTCTCCAACGAGTGCATGGACTGCAAGGCCCCCTTCGGCTTCCCCAAGCCTCGTCGTCACCATTGCCGTGTCTGTGGTCTCCTTTTCTGCCGCCCTTGCGTGCAGAACAAGATGCAGATCCCTTCCTCGTTCGGTTACGGCACTGCCATGCAGCGCTGCTGCCGCAACTGTATCACTTCGCTGAAGACGAAGGCTATCACGTCCCCCGCCGATGTGTTCGCTCAGCGTAAGGGATCTAAGCGTGACCTGACGTCGAACAACAGCCACTACGAGCTGCTCGGCCTGAACGAAAACGCCACCCCTGAAGAGATTACGCGTCAGTACAAGGCTGTTGCCAGCACCATGAACCCTGCCTCCCACGAGGACCAGGACAAGCTGGAACAGATCAACGACGCCTATCGCAATCTTCAGGACAGCAACAGCCGTCAAGAGTCGGGCATCCGCGAATCCATGGCGAGCGAGCCTCTAAACGGCTCGTTTATCGCTGATACCGCTCGTTCGGATCAGACGGAATGCCAGGTCTGCTTCCGTCCTTTCAAGCTTGGTCGTCGCCAGCACCATTGCCGTCGTTGCACGCGCAGTGTGTGTAATACGTGTTCGGAAGGCTCCAAGCCCATCCCGGAGCTTGGTTTCCCGATGCCGGTGCGTCATTGCAGTGCTTGCTTCGAGAACCCTCCCAAGTTCATCAAGGCTGTGCTGGACCCCATCGCCAAGCCCCCTGCAGGTTTTGAATACCTGTCCAAGCTCGACGTGCACATCGCCGTCGGCTCGATCTCCAACTCGGAAGAGGAAGTTTGCAAGGTCAAGCTTTACTGCGAGCCTAACCAGGCTGCTGTGAAGGCTGCGAACTACTCGCTCACTGACGCGGACCGTGCTGTTGCCAACGAGTACTGCATTGTCAGCAAGCGTTCGATCGTGGACTTTGAATGGCTCTTCAACGCCCTGGGTGAGTACTCCAACCCCAAGGCTCTTCCCAACTTCCCTGAGAAGCGCGTCGTCAAGAGTGAGCGTGAAAAGAAGGCCCAGAGTCTGCAGGTTTTCCTCTCTGGCTGCCTTCTTCACCCGCTGCTGCGCGATGCTGACTGCCTGAAGGCGTTCCTTCTGCTGCCGGATGAGGAGTTTGCCCAGTTCCGTCGCAGCCCGAAGAAGCCTCTTTACGAAGCTAAGTACAACAATGTTGTCATGGCCATTCGTCTGGAACTTGAGAAGGCTCACATTCGTGCCAAGGTGAACGAGTTGAAGTCCCGTCAGAAGGCTAACAACGACCGTCTGACTGAGCAGAAGAACCGTTTTGAAGTTCAGAAGAAGCGTGATGCCGCCCAGAACATTCGTCATGAACAGGCGACGGCGCGTTTCACGGCTCTTGAGTCCCGCAAGGAAAGCCAAACTGAGCGTATGGAACGTGAGAAGGATCGCTACACGAAGCAGTCCAACACGACCCATATCCTGTTCTTTGACACCGTGCGTGATGAAGCTGCCCGTGCCACGGAGGAGCAGACTCGCGAAAAGGACAAGGTCGAGTTTACCAAGTCGAAGGATGCCTTCCAGGCTGACACTACCCAGTGGAACAACGACATGGCCCTTTGGAGCAAGCACCGTGCTAACTGGTCGGAAGATCACAACCCGGCTGTGTCTAAGGATATTGCCAACGATTGGATCGTCCGCTCGTACGGTATCTACCACACCGCGTCAAACAACCTGGAAGACGTGTCACCGGACCTTGCTACGCTGCACTCTACCCTCGTGAAGATGCAGGAGGTCGAGCCTACCTTCCTTGAAGAGGAAGGTAACAACGTCGATGACGAGTGGATGAAGCTGGCTAAGGAACGTGAACACTGGACCAGCAGCCGCGCCGCCATGAAACGTGAAGATGAGATGTGCCGTGACGAAGACACGCGTTACGCTCAGGAGCACGAGTACGTTCGTCTGGAAGCTGAGGCTCGCCAGAAGAAGGTCAAGATGATTGAAGCCGATCTGCTGACCCTCAAGACCGAAATCGGTTCCCGCGGTCGCTGCATTGCTCAGCGTCGTACTCGCCACCAAGCTCTGGATCACGAGTTCGAGGACGACTGGCGTGTTATTCAGAACGAGCGCTCAGGAAAGACTACGGAGCGTGTTACCGAACACGAAGCCCGTATTACTCGTGGCAAGAAGCGCACTGACATCTTTGCCGACCAGCTGGCTCGCCAAACGAAGTCTCAGCGTATGCTTCTATTCAAGCGTGCTGCTCTGACGGACGAACGCAAGAAGGACTGCAAGCTCTTCGATGAACACGAGGAAGACTGCAAGAACACCTTGGAAGAGGCCCGCAACGCCCGCCTCATTACTCCCGAGTACATTGCTCGTCTTGAAGCTGACATGAAGATCCGTGCTGAGGAGCTTCAGGCTGTTGTCGACAGCAACAAGCGTATTGTCCAGGAGGGTGGTGATGCTGAAGTTGATGAACGTGATGAATTCATGAACGATGTTCGCCGTCGTCGCGCGCAGTTCCAGAAGGAACTGGATGACCAGAAGGCCCAGCTTGAAGCTGAGAACAAGCTGTGCACGTCTCTCCTCGAGCGCATGGCTGAGCACATCAAGAAGCTTGATGCCGAAATCGAGACTGCGGCTAAGGAGAACGATCTTATCAACAACTTCAACGACATTATCAAGACAGAAACGAAGTTGCTGGCCGATGAAGAAGCCAAGCGCGAAGAGAAGAAGGCTCTCATTACTGAGTTGATGAACAATGCCGGCAACTGGGTCTTGGAAGCTCTGCACAATCATTCCAAGCGAAAGAAGACCGAAGCTAACCGTCTGGTCAGTCAGGCTGTTCGTGCTGCTGACCTGCAGAAGCTGGTTCAGCACTTCACTCATCGTGTTATTGACCAAGAAGAGCGTATCATGCGTCAGAAGCAGCGTATTCTGAACGGAGAGCACAAGGTTGAGATGCTGAAGTCCTCGGAAAACTGGTTCCAGTACGTTACTGGATTCCAGATTGACCTTGGTCTGAAGGATATGGCTATTCTGGAGGCTGGCCGCAAGGAGCGTGCCGAAGACCTTAAGGACGCTTCCCGCCTTCAGAAGGATGACGATAGCGACATGAAGAACGTTCTGAAGGAACTGGATTCCAGCAAGAACGTGTCGGTGGAGAAGGATGAGAAGCGCAAGGTTTGGGCTCAGGTTGAAGACGTTTACAGTCTGACCAAGCCTCAGGAGAAGGACGAAGACATGATGATGACTTCCCAGATCCGCAGCCTTCTGCAGCAGTTGTGTGAAGCTTTCGAGATGCTTGCCAACCGTCTGATGGAAGAGGAAGAGAGCCTTCAGCACGCTTCCACTCAACTGGAGGGTGAAGTTGACTCCATCAACGCTTTCATGGACCGCATGGAAAGTGAGGAAAGCGCTCTGTGCACCACGGAGAAGACTTCGCTTGCCAAGGAAAGCCAGGTGCGCCGTGCCGAGGGCGACCTTATTGAGCAGCGTGCTCGCTCTTTGATTGACAGCTACAAGCAGATGCAAGCTGAACACTCGAAGTACCCGATTGAGCTTGACAAGACCAAGAGCCGTCGCAATGGCCGTGAAAAGCCGGTCCAGCCGCGTGAAGCTGAAATTGAATCCGCCAAGCGCATGCTCAAGAGCCGTAACTACTACGACCAGCGTGCCTGCGCGGAATTCATGAAGAAGTTCAAGGTGGACAACTACGAGATGAAGGAGGCTCGTGATGTCTTTGAATGGTTGAAGCTTGTTCTGGAACGCGACATCAAGCGTATGGAGAAGTGGATCGATGAAAGCCGCAAGGAGCGCAAGGAAATGGAAGAGCTCAAGCTCAAGGGCAGTGATATTGAATGGGACAAGGATACGCTCTCGCGCATTCCCGCCCTCAAGGATGTGCAGCGTAAGCTCCAGCGTCAAGTCTCTGGACCAGGTGACCGTAAGAACAACTCGGCTGAAGGAAAGCTGAGCGAGTCGGTTCATCCCTCGGAACAGTGGATTGTTGAACTGATTACGCTCAAGAAGAACATCTCCGAAATCGACTCCAGCGTTCTGAAGAATGTTGCGTCTGCGATCGAAGCAGCCATCAACGAGGAACATGCGGTGTCGGCTGCTTTGAAGCAAATGAAGGCGGACAAGGAATACGTTCTCAACTCCATTCGATTCATCGACCAGGAAGAAGCGAAGGCTGTGCGTAGCACCGGTAAGGGTATGGTCAACGGACGCCGTACTCCTAGCGACTACGAGCGCGCCAGCTCAGAGATGCTTGACCTGCCAACCCCCAAGGCCCGCACGCCTTCGCCTCAGCCTCGTGCTATCCCGATCGTGCCCAAGGCTCCTTCCCCAGCCCCCACGGCGGCCCCCGCGCCGAAGCCTGTTGCCCCAGCACCGAAGTCAGCTGCTGCGGCTCCATCGCCGAAGCCTGCCGCTCCCGCGCCGAAGCCGGCTGCCCCAGCACCGAAGCCAGCTGCTGCGGCTCCTGCTGCTCCGGTCAAGCCCGCACAGCCCGCGCCTGCAAAGCCGACTGCGCCCGCTGTCACAGAGGAAGTGACGCTGTAAGTTGGTATTACGAGGTGTTGAATCTCGGCTAGAAGTTTATCCCATTTTGTCGCTTTCATGTGGCGTTTGCACAAATTGTTTTTCTATCCCCTTTTGTTTACAGTCTAAGCAAACGAACATGAAAATGGTCCATGTATTATCTCTTCTTCCTTGTTTGTTGTCCTCATAGTGTCAGTGGCTTGATCCTCCTCCTGCAGACAACTGCATTCTCATCTCCATTTCCGGAGCTTGACGTGAGTCCAGCGCCAATTTGACTGCACCGCGTCAGAGCCGGGAAAGGTTTTTTTAGGCGACGTGTGAGGTTTTAACACCCGCAGGGGGGCGCACCGCACACAAGCACGACCGGACCGGTTGGCACGGCGAGATGAACGACGACAGCGCCGCCATGGGCCTGGCACTGGAGCTGGGCCTGGGTTCGGAGGACGTGGCTGAAGAGACGCATGAGCCCGTGGACGAGGCGCAGCTCACCGAGGCCATCCGCACCATCCTGCTCAATGCCGACCTGGAGCAGCTCTCGCGCCGCATGATCCGCAAGCAGCTCGAAGAGCAATTCCACACGGACCTGTCGCCGTACAAAGACATGATTAACGCCACCATTCTGCAGCTGATCGAGCAGCAACAACAGGATGAGGCTGGCGAGGAAGAAGGCGACGAGCCCGAGCCGGACGAGGACGAGGAAGACATGGACGCCGATGTGGAGCTGGAAGAGCGCGCTCCGCGGAAAAAGACAAAGGCTAAAAGCACGATCACGACCAAGCGGAAGCGAGCGAGCACCTCCAGTGATGGCAAGAAGACCAATAACGCGTTCAACATGGAGCTGTCGCTGTCCCCCGAGCTTGCGCGCGTCGTGGGCGCCGAGACCATGGCCCGCCCGCAGATCGTCAAGGCGCTCTGGGAATACATCCACGCGCACAACCTGCAGGATCCGAGCAACAAGCGCACGATCATATTGGATCAGACGCTGCGCGATGTCTTCCAGCGAGACTCCGTCACCATGTTCTCCATGAACAAGTTCGTCAAGCGCCACGTGCGCAAGCCCGCTGAGCTGCCGCCCAATGGATGGGACGATATCCAGCGCGATGGGCTCTCCAGCGAAGATGACGGCAAGCCCAAGCCACCAAAGAAGCGAGGTGTGGCGACGAAGCGCAAGAAGGCAGCAGCAGGTGACGATGACGACGACAATGACGGCACACCCAAACGCGCCAATCCGTTTAACACGGAGCTCGCGCTCTCACCCGAGCTGGGCGCCGTGCTCGGCAGCGACAGAATGGCGCGGCCTCAGATCGTCAAGGGGCTGTGGAAGTACATCCACGAGCACGACCTGCAGGACCCGAGCGACAAGCGGCTGATCCTGCTGGACAACACGCTGCGGCAGGTCTTCCAGCGCGACTCGTTCACGATGTTTTCCATGAACAAATACATCAAACGGCATGCGCGGAAGCCCGCGGACCTGCCGACCGAGGGCTGGGCCGCCATCCCACGCGACGGCGTCTCGAGCGACGAGGACGAGAGCAAGAAGAGCAAGAAGAAGAGCAAGGCCAAGGCGTCGTGAGCCATGCATGATGCACGAGGATGGTGCTGACGAGGAGCTCAAGTTGCCTTTTGACTTGGTTTTTGTATGCCTAGCAAGATAGTCTCTATATCTAACAAATTGATGTGTGCCAAATGCATTTGTAACAGTTTCTTTTTATCCTCGCTGCTGTCATCAGGTATGCATTTTTGCAGGGATTTTATGACATCTTCGGCAACCGACGCGCCACTATCAATTCCCGAAGGTTCTGCGACGGGATAAACCAGCGTAAACACGGAATCCATGCCGTGTACCAATTTATACAGGCAACGTTAACCCTGTTTGCCATCACAAACGTCGAAGGAAATGCTATCTTATATACGTTCTCAGAGGTTTCCTGTCATGTCCCCTCCCCTTTCCTCCCTGTCGCTCTCTCCTAAGGTTTTTCGATCCGATGGGTTCTACAGAAAAACCTCGGACCCGGGCCACTAGAAACGCTCCCAAAGCGACGACGGACAGGCAAGAGAAAGCTACCAGCAGCCACATGGACGTCGAGCTGGACCCGCCGTTCGGCGCCGCTGTGGCCGCCCAGGCTGCTCCTGCGCAGGATCCGATCGCACAGGCGCCTTTTCCTGCGCATGAGCCGTCGATCGAGCCCTCGGTCGCCCCGCAGGACGAAGAGGAGGACGAAGCAGAGTGCCGTGTGTGCCGAGGCGAAGCGGTACGTTCCAGAAGCTTCCTGTCTATGATCCACTAGCGAATCTTTGAGTCTAATGCGCTTGCGTTAATAGGAACCGGACCGCCGGCTGTTTGCGCCCTGCAAGTGCAGCGGCAGCATCCGCTTCACGCACGCAGACTGTCTGGAGCAATGGCTCGAGCACTCGGGCAAGAGCTACTGTGAGCTATGCAGCCATCCGTTCGAGTTCAAGCCGCTGTACGACGCCAGCGCGCCGGACGTGTTGCCGTGGTCGGAGCTCGTGACCACGATGCTGCGCATGGCCTGCTTCAAGTGGCTGCCGTTCGTCGTGCGCGTGGCGCTCGTGATCCTGCTCTGGCTGGTCGTGGCGCCCTGGTGCACCAGTTGGCTCTACCGCATGTGGCTGCTGCGCGCGTCCGCCATGATGAACGTGAACTTCTCGGAGCGCTTTGACACTGCGCATATTGTGGCCGACATCTTCTCCGGCGCCATCCTGATCGTGTGCATCGTGTTCTCGTTCCTGGCGCTCATGTCCTTCGCGGACTTTCTGCGCTTCCATTTGGACAACATCGAGGAGCCGGAAGAAGAGTTGCATCACCATCACCAGCACCACCACAACCACCATCATAACCATGCGCATCACCACGCGCCAGCCCACCGGAACCAGCCGCCACTGCAGCCACAGGTGGCTCAGGCTCAGGCAGCAGCTCCGGCCGGTGATGTGTTTGATGCCCAGCTGCAACATGAACAGCAGCCTCCACGTCGCCATGGTGACATGGTGGATCCTCATGATGCGGATTCCGATGACTCCTCGGACGAAGAATGGCAGGCTCGCGAGAATCCGTTCCGCGACGTGTTCGTGCCGCATCAGCTCGAGATCAATGGCATTGACGGCCATCAGCCGCGTGAGCCTGCTCGCAATGAACTTCGACGCCGTCATCCGCAGCAAATGATCATGGTCGGAGAAGCACCAGAACAGAATGCATTCCAGGCCCAGCAACAACAACCTCCAGTGCAGCAGCAATTGATTGACAATCGTCCAGAGGAGCCACGTATCAACAACAACCCGCCGCCACGAGCTCATGCGCCAGCAAACAACAATCGCGAATGGGAAGATGACTTTGAGCACATGGAGATCAATATCGCCATGGACGAGTTGCTCGGCCTGCGTGGCGATCTGGTGGTCCTTTTCCGCAACGTGTCGTGGCTGCTTGCATTCAATGGAGCTTATCTGGGCCTGTTTGCGTTTATTCCGTACACGCTCGGCAGTACGATTCTGTCGGCTGGTGGAAAAATCATGACAGCTTTCCCAGGAGTGTTGGCTGCATTTGGAGAGCTCGTGTCTGTTGACGCCACGATCGCTGACCAGGATTTGTCGATCGGAACCGTCATGCTGCGTATGCTGTACGACTCTGTCGAACGCGCCAAGAAACAGGGTGACTGTCTCCAGCTGGTTGATTTGTGCACATGTTTGATGGGCTACCTCTCAATCTGCTTGACGATCATGCTCTGGCGTATCATGGTCACTACGGCATCCTCTTACATCCACCGTCCATTAATGGGCGGGCTGTTGTGGGCGCTTCGATGCTTGCTAGCTATCGTGAAGGTCACGACGCTGCTGCTGCTCAAGATGGTGATTCTTCCAATCGTTCTTGGTCTGGGTATTGACTTCGCGACGTTGCATCTGTTCATGGTCTCAGCCCAAGACCGCATCGCGTTTTGCATGCAGAATATGGTCGGAGCGCTCATGATTCATTGGATACTTGGTATCACGTTCATGCTCTTCGTGACTGTCGCAATCTTGCAATTGCGGGAGGTCATGCATCCAGATATTTTGGCCAAGGTCATTCGCCCACAAGAGAACCACCCGGATTTGCTGCGTACTCTCCTGAGTGAGAAATGTGTGAAGCACGCGCGTCGCATGATTTTGTCTCTTGCGATTTACGCAGCTCTCCTGACAGTGCTGATTTACGTGCCGGTTCGTTTAGGCTCGTTGGTCATGCCTGCATGGTTTCCGCTTACTCTGCATTTCCAACATTACAGCGCCGAGATCCAAGTGCCACTCGAATTGCTGGCGGTGCATTTAGTTGTTTTGGGTGTCCTCGAAAGCGCCAAAAACGAAATTGGGCATATTCAACACATCGCCATGACGATTGCATGCAAACACCTTGGATTGTCGGAATATTTGCTTCCTCTCGCGACGATTAACGAACGCACCAGCAATGAAAGTTACAAGCCCGTGATTGTGGTCCTCCCACCTCCGCCACTTGATTTCCACCCGCAAGCGCAAATGCCACCCGAGCAGCTTCGAATCGAAGGACATCGCTATTTGCCGTGGCCTGAAGAAGGTCTTGATGACGTCCAGCCTACGGAGTACGAGTTGCTGCCTCGGAAGACGCCGTCGCATCTGTCGCTTCGTCTTGCTGGCCTGGGACTCTTTTTCTGGGTTCTTTGCGTTCTGGTTCTCATCGGTGGATTGTTTGGCACGCTCTTCGTGGGACGTCAGTGCATGGGTCCGTTCATGCGAGTGACTGGCATCGTGCACGATCCGCTAGTGATGGCTGCAGGTGTGCAGATCATGTGGTATCTCATGAACGGTATGAATGCATTAATGGTGCTGACTCGTGCGCAAGAAAAGATCGAACCGTCGCTGGTTCAGCGTGGATACTGCGTGCGCAACATGTCTTCTATTAACGTGGTCACAAGTGTAGTCGGATGGGCGATTGTTTGCCCTTTCCTTGTTGGCTATCTCGTGTCTGCGTGCTTCCCTGGTGCGAACAGCTCATGGTCGGAGCGATTCTGGATGGGATATCTGCTGTTTAACTTGTTCACATGGATCGTCTGCTGTTTCCGTACGCGTGCGAATCGACGCCGTCGTCGTCGCCGTCGCCAACAAGATAATAATAACGATCTCGGCGTTGAAGATGACGCGATGGACCACTTTGACCCGGATGATGAAGATGATGAAGACGAAGACGATGACTTGGATTTCCACCACGAAGAGCACCATGCTGCAGCTGTCAATGGCAACGAAGGAGCTGCTGCAGGTGACCGACCCGTTGAGCCCGAAGGATTTGTTGCCTGCATTCGCACCTCGTTTCAGCAGGTGATGTTTAACATCATGGTTCACGACGATGACGACATTCGCCTCGGCACCGACAACATTCGCGAGCGCTGCTTCGACGTGGAGTTTTTCCAGACCCAGGTGCTGCGACCTGTAGTGTTCTTCTTGGTGCTCATGATAGTCGCGCCGGCGCTGCTGTCCACGCTGGTGATGCTCGTGTTTTCGTCCTGGAGCAATTCGTCCAATCTGGAGACGGCGTCGTTTGCGATCTCTTGCGTCAGCATTGGCAGCGCTGTGATGCTGCTCCAATCGCACAGTCACGTCTCGCAGTGGCTTTCGAACGTCAGTGAGTCCATTCGCAATGAACGGTATCTGATTGGCCGCCAGTTGCAGGACATGGCTAGATAGGCATGTCGCTCTCTCCATTTATCATCTTCATCTTTAAGCAGAAACCAGAAAGAGCCTACGTAGACGTGCACGCATTATATATGTTACATGGTAACCAGAGAAAAACAATCTTCGCGACCATCAGACAGTGAAACGATCACCCCATTTTGATTGACATGCAATGCAGTCTATTCATTTAGACTCGGGATTTGTATTGCTCCTGAAATGGCTTCTAAATTTACAAGATGTCCGTTATGACAAAAACAATGTGACTCTTCTATGCACCGGAGCTCTTCGGAACAGGATCGAATTCATCATTCGACCTCTGGACCTCATGACGCTGCGTCGCGCTCTCGAGGCGCTGGATCTGCCGCGCGGGCTGCACGCAGAGCGTGTGCAATGGCTCTACGACGGCCTGCGCAAGGCCGGCCCTGTGAAGGAAGCGTCCGTGGAAGCGCCAGCCAAGTCCAAGCATGTGCTCTACTGGATGCAGACGTCGGTTCGCTCGCGGTTCAATTACTCGCTTGAGTACGCAATCGCCGCGGCCCAGAGCCTGTCGCTGCCCTTGCGAGTCGTGTTCTTCTTTGGCGACCGCTCTGTGGTGCCTGAGGACCACGAAGACCCCAATGCTGTAGCGTTCGCGACCGAGAGACATGCGCTCTTTGCGTTGCAAGGGCTGGCGGACGTGCGCCATGCACTGCACGAGCGAGGCATATGCTTCCACGTGTACAAGCAGGAGCCAGATACCGCGCGGTCTGCCATGCTGACGCGGTGCGCTCGCCATGCAGCGCTCGTGGTGACCGATCGCCCGTATCTGCGCGACTGGAAGCAGGCGCTGGACGAATGCGTCGAGCAATGTCAGACTAACAAGACGGACTGGGCTTTGGTGCAGATCGAAGGCGATCTGGTCGTTCCTGTTGCTAGTGCCAGCCCCAAAGAGGAGTACGCTGCACGCACAATCCGACCCAAGATCACTCGTGCGCTGTCCCAGTTTCTCGTGCCGTTGGAGCAGCAGGAAGTGCCGGCCATTTGCCAGACCAAGAAGATCAATGGGGAGAAGGACGATGCACTCACGGCCTTGGATCTCACGAAGCCACTGGATCAGGTGCTGGCCCAACTGGATCTCGATCGAGATGTGCACGCTGTGGGTACACTGTTCGAAGGAGGTGAGACCCAGGCTGTGAAGATGACCGAGACGTTCTTGAACGACAAGCTCTCGGTCTATGCGACGGACCGGAACGAGCCCAGCAAGAACGCCACGAGTCTGCTGAGCCTGTATCTGCGCTTTGGCCACGTGAGCGCTGCCTGGATCGCGCTGCAAGTGCACAAACTCACGCCCGCCAGCAAAGACAAGGCTGCCAAGGACTCGTTCCTCGAAGAGCTCATCGTACGACGTGAGCTTTCCATCAACATGATCGTCTACAACGACGAGTACGACTCGATGGGCTGCCTGCCGGAGTACGCCTTCACGACGCTCAAGATCCACGCCAAGGACAAGCGCGAGCACGTGTACTCCAAGGAGGACCTCGAGGCCGCGCGCACAAAAGATCGGTACTGGAACGCAGCGCAGATGGAGCTCGTGGCCACAGGCAACATGCACGGCTACATGCGCATGTACTGGGGCAAGAAGATTCTCGAGTGGACCAAGACGCCCGAGAGCGGATTCTCGACCGCGTTGTATCTGAACAACAAGTACGCGCTGGACGCGCCTGATCCGAATTCGTACACGGGCATCGCATGGACCTTTGGGTGAGTTGCCAGCAGCTTTGATACAACCATGATTTAGGTACTGACGCATGTTGGCAGAAAACATGACCAGGGATGGAAGGAGCGGCCGATCTTTGGCAAAGTGCGCTACATGAACGAGTCGGGACTTAAGCGCAAGTTCAACATGGAGGCCTACGTGACCAAAGTGCATCGGCTGGTCAAGGACATGGGCGTTCACACAGCTCTGCCTCTGCAGTCAGCCATGGACCAATTTGTGAAAGCGACGCCAGCGGAAGAGTCAACGAAGACAAAGAAGAATGCCCGAGCGAGCAGTAAGGAGAAAAAGGAGACCTTGACTCCGGCCAAGAAGAAGCAGAAGCAGATGAAGCTCAAGTAGGCATTTAGGTAGAGCAGAGTCAGAGAGCATATTTTTAGCTCTTAGGTATCAACAGGGATGAGTTCTGCCATTTCATAATCTCTTTTCGGGCGTTCAGATGGCAGTCGCTTCCCCACGCAAGTCGTTCTCATACCATGAGCTCACCGTGACGATTCCGCCTCCTCCTTCCTTTTCTCCGGCGAAGCAATCACCCCATTACGCCACAAGCGCTTCAACTCCATCTGGATGCAGCAGACCGAACTGCATCGGGCGAGCAGCATCTCCTGTGCTACGTTCTGCGTCTCCTGTTAGGCATTTGGCATCGACTTCCAGCCCAATCTCGAGCGTTCGATCACCAAGAACGCCTGTGGCGTCGCCACAACCACAGCGACAGATGAACATGGACACTTACTTTCGTCTGCTGAAGAAATCACAAGTGCTCGAGCACCTGCTGGGCATGAACCAGAACCTGCACCACAGGGAAGAGCAAGTGCGTCAACTTGAAAGCGCGAAAGCGAAGTTTGACTCGGTCCAGCTGCACGCCTTCAACGAGTTGGAGGCC
Source organism: Elongisporangium anandrum (assembly GCA_023337935.1). Lineage (NCBI taxonomy): Eukaryota > Oomycota > Peronosporomycetes > Pythiales > Pythiaceae > Elongisporangium > Elongisporangium anandrum. The sequence goes on from JAADXR010000029.1 coordinate 60,197, forward strand.
TACCAAACCAAGTACGTGGACCTGCAAAAGCTGTTTCTCGAGCTGCTGGAAGCCATGACGTCGCTCTGCCTCAAGGACGAGCACTTGCAGCTTGGAAAATCCCCAGCTGACGCAGCAGCCATCGCACGCGAAACAGCAGAGGAGCGAACGATGAAGGATCTGCAACAAGCGTCTACAACCTTTGACGACATGAGTTCGCCAAGGCTAGCCACCACCACAGCTAACATCGAATCTCATGCGCTCATGGCGGTTGGCATACACAGAGTCAGACAGCTGGATAAAATCTTCACTGGATACGAGAAGCACCTCATGAACGGAGAGCTTGCACTGACGGACGCTATCAATTCGGATCGTACCAAATTTCTCGAAGCGAAAATTGCATCCTTGGAGACCAGAGTCGCTGAGCAAGAGCGTGAAAAGGTTAAAGCGCTCATTCCATGATAATGACTGCCTCATATGCGTATTGATCCACCTGCGGGTATCCTCTGGTTGGTAGACTTCAATGCTGGAACGGCTTGAACAAGTGTCAGACCAGAACAACTATCTCCAAGATCAACTTTTGCAGAACCAGAACGAGTTCGCAATCCTCAAGCAGGTAAGTGCCGATTCGTCTTCTATCGATATTGTTTGCAGGAGATTCCTAATGGATACAAAAGGAGCACGGACGATTGGGATGCGAGTTCGACACGCAAACAACAGCACTGGAGCACTTTACCTCTGAACTGAAATGCCAGCTACGAAAACGCTATGGGTGAGTGCATCTGTGGGTATTTGGGGTGTACTTTACCGTAACTGAGTCTTGTGCTTTCTTGGATTTACGTCATAGAGTTGTTCCGGCTTTGCTGGATTCACGCTGGAGCCATTATTTCCCTTCGTTGCCAACGCCTTCATGAGCTGTTCACATTGAGTCAGACTCGCACAGAAAACCAACATCAAACGATCTTCGAACGCACTGCCAATTAAGAACCAATGCCATTTATTTGCTGCAGATGATGCTTGAGCTTTTTGTTTCTTGCTGTGTGTGTTTTTGTACGCGTTGACAGGGTGAGGATTTATTTCTTGAGGCCCTTCAGCATTTTCTGACGACGGCCGGTAGAAAGCTTGTTCTGCACAAGGAACGGCGCCTGAATGCTGCTGAACTTCTGCTCGTTGGCTGCAGCATCGTGCTGATTTGGCCCAGCATAACTTTTACTAAGACTACTTTGTTGGTGCTGGAGAGCAGCACCGCCAGGGCCTAACCGGGGATCAGGCTGCGCCGGTGGTCCCTGATAGGATTGTGATGGCTGAAAGCCCCCCCCGCTGCTAGAAGACTGGTACAATTTGCTGCTCGAGGCTCCGCCCCGCCACGATGGAGCTTGAGGAGGCTCAGGGCGACTCTGTGGTGGTGCAGCGTGCGTCGGAGCATGATTATCCACCAGAGCGTGAATGTTTGCCGTCGAGCCAGCACGTGGCATTTGGTTCATGCCGAGAGCTTGGAACTTCAACGTGATCGGCTTTTGCATTGTCTTCAGCATACCCATGACTTCATCAAACGTCTTATCGCGCTTATGAACACTGCGGCCATCAACCGAAATCAATGGATCATTGATCACGGTGTCAGGCAGATGCGCCGCACTGCCAGCACCTGTGACGCGAGTAATGTATGGGTATTCGCAGGTGGCATCCGCTGCACGAAGCGAAAGTCCGAGGGACGCGCCTTCCTGCCACACGACGTTGTAATACTGCACTCCAGAGTGATTTTCATCCCGAATTGAAGGTTTTCGGCCGCGCGCAGGGACATCAGACAGCCGATGAGAAGAAGAGGAGGAATGAGAGTGCATGTACTGCGCTCCAGACATCGACGAGTTCGACGAGGAGTTCGACATGAACGAAGACGCGCCAGAACGATCCGTTCGTCGGAAGTGAAGAGTCACAGGTCGAGGCACATTCTTCAAGTGCGCTACCACATCGTGGAATACCAAACGAGTGACGTCCATATCGTTGATGTAAATCAACGTGTCTCCGATGCTGTCTTCCGAAAGCTGTGCGGCAGCACCCATTGATGAGATACGCTTGATATAAACACCAACGCCGTTTGGAATGGCGTCAATCGTAAGACCCAAAGGACCGCTTCCCCAAACAATTTGATACATATCCTGTTGAGGTGCTGGAACAGGAATTGGTGCCGGAGCTGGGACATAAGGAGGTGCAGAAGTCGGCATAGCGCGAGCCACACTTGCTTCCACAGGAGGCGGAACTCTATCTGCGCTCGAACGCGATGGTGCAGCTGGAGGTGGCACAACTTGCTCTTGCGATGGCATTCTGCGCTGCACAGTGACTTCTTTCGCTCCATTGGAAACTGAAGCCGCGGGAGCTGCGGGAGCCATACCACGGATGCTTTTACTGGCTTCGTCCGGCATTGAGGAGAAGAAGCGGAGCACAACAGGTTTGGGAGTCGACTTCAGATACGACACCACTTTTTCAAAATGCATGCCAGTTGTCGAGACGTCGTTCATGCTCTCCAAGTAGTCGCCAATTTGAGCTTTTTCGATACCTGGCGAGGTACCCGTACCTGTGACCTTCTTGATCACGGGTAAATCGTTTTCATTTAGACCTGGAATGATCGTCAAACCCAATGGGCCTTCACCCCACGTAACGATGTACGTGCTCGGTCGCGTCATGCTCATGGTGAGGTCGACATTATCCGACTTGAGCGTTGGTACCGCATGCGGTTGTTCGGCTTCGTCTTCCTTGGCAACCGAACCTGGAGATGGCCCACCAACACCACGGAAGCGTAGCTTTGCCGGTAGTTGTACCTTCTTCAAAATCGACATGGACAGCGAGCAGCCCAATTGAATGGTATCGATGTTGTTGATGGCCACCAGTACGTCACCGATTGCGATGTTTTGCTTCACAGCGACGGAACCTGCCTTCTTGGTCAGACGATTGACGATCGGCACCTTTTGGTTGGCACAATCATCTTTGAGCGTCACGCCCAGCGGTCCATTGGACCACGTGACCGTGTAATCGTGGACACGACCATTATCCGGATCGACGGCGTCAAACTTGAACACCAAGGGCGACGCGAAAGCAGCAAAGATATCGTTCAGATCTTCTTCGCTTTGAACCGACTCGTCAATGGGGCGACCATTCACCGACGTCAAAACGTCGCCCACCATGATATGGGCGAACGACTCATCGGCATCCACCTCCGCAATCGTGTTGTAGACACCTGTGCTGTCATTCTTCACCAGCTTGACACGAGGCAGGAAGCTGTGCTTCCACACAACCACACGAAGAGCTTCGAACGACGAGCAGGCGTTGTTCCACGACGATTCCTTTGAGGCGCTGCGCGAGCGGGTGCCATCGGCTGCCACAGCCATACCGGCTGCGCCCGCCGCGCCCTTGTCTTCCGCCTGTGGGTTGCCGCCGTTGTACAACGAGCTGGCAAGCAGCGACTGCTGGAACATCTGCATGGCGATCTCCGACTGTCCTTCGCCGTTCACGCCCTTCTTGGCCATCTCGGCCATGAACGCCGAGTTGGTCAGCTCGTTCTGGAACCGCTCGCGCATTTCCTGGATGATGCGGTTCATCTCGTCGTCGCGCCAGTTGGCCTTTTCCTCACGCATGCGCTGCTCAATGGCCGTGGCGATGCGGCTTTCCTCCTGCTTCTTCAGTCGACGCAGGATCTTCTCCTCAATGCGCTTCTCGGTCTCCGAGTCCAGGCTCACCTTACGCTGTAGTCACACAAGAGTCAGAGAGGTCCGCAGTAGTCAATCCAGCACAGCGTGCGACAATACCGGAGGTCCATCGCCGCCCGAGCGGTTGCTGTCGGCGCGCTTGCTGCGGCCCTTCTTGCCCTTGCCTTTCTTCTTGGTCTTCTTGGTCTTCTCTTCCTCTTCCTCCTCTTCGTCGTCGTCGTCGCCGCTGTCTGTCTCGTACTCGGCGTCCGAGTCGTCCGTGTACTCCTCATACTCGTCCGAGTCGTCCGAGTCGTCGGAATCGTCAGCTACAAGAAGAGCAACACCATGAGCTCCTCGACCACACTCATAGACAGGCAGACATCACTTCCACGTACAGTCCGAGTCGTTGAACTTGGAGCATCGCAGATTGCGGCACCGCAAGCGATGCGCCGAGGCGTGGTGCATGTTGCATTCCTACACACAGAGCAAGGTTTCCCTTTGAGTGAGCTACATGTTTCCCTTTCTCCTGCGGCCAATATGGCGCCGATTGGAGCGCGGAAGCCGCGGACGTACCCGCGAGCAGTAGAAGACTTCGCCGCAGCCGCTCATGCAGGGGATTTTGGCGCCCTCGGCGCCGCAGTTGCCGCACGGCTCCATGCTCTGGAGCGCCGCGAACAGGTCGTCATCGTCGTCATCGTACTTGGGCATGATGCAGCAAGCGCGCCTTCAGTTGCGTTCTCCTTCTTCAACCCACAGAGGCGGATGCAGGGGAGAGGAGAGGAGGGGAGCGGAGCGGAGCGGAGGGGAGCACGACGGTTGTCTGCTGGACTCGCTCTCTGTCTGGCGCGCAAAGAAGAATCGCCCAATCGACTATGGGCGGCCCGCAGAACTGACTCAACGAGGAGGAGCAAGGGGAAGGGAGGGGGAAATGAGGGACACCAAACGAGGGATTTGGTTCCCACATACCACCCTGGATACCGGTAAAACGGTCCACTGTGCAGCACAACTGGGCGTTGCACGGTTCGGAACACAACCGTCCCCTCTCCCACCTCCTCCGTCCGCTCCCTCTCCGCTAACATCAGCGTCATTGGATACTTGGTGGGGTGTAATCAGTTCAGATTGTTATATAGCGATTATGGCGAGAGAGGAGTAAAGGCCCAGTCCATTAATGCGTAGTAATAATGTACGTAGAGCACTGTATGCGTGTCCAGTACATGCTCACACAGTGGACCAGTTCAGCGGTCTCCACAGAAGCAGCGATGGCTTCAGGTGGGATCCCTCTGTAACACAATAAAGTATCACGTTTCGCGGGTATGCACGTCACGAAACTCCCTGTGAAAGCGAATAATGAGACTCAAAAGAAACTTGAGGCCCAGTCGTGCTTCATCTCTGCCTCGGTGGACTGGCACGTGCGACTCGTCCGAGGGAGCGAGCGCCACATCGTGCAGAAGCGTAGAATCCACTCGCTGACCAGAGTGGCATGGCAGCAGTCAAAGCGCAGAGGAAGAAAGAGTGGAAGGAACGTGCGTAATGCGCATCGAAGGAAAGGCTTTGTAGCGTTGTGATTGGCAAAACAACCAACACGAATCACGGATCGGAGCACGCAAGTAATACACTCTTGAGTGGCTAGCGTGAACCGGATCTGCCAGTCTGTGACAGCCCGGTTCAAATCGCTTGCCCAAGGTTGCTTGCTCCTCCTTCATGTCTCTCATGGCGAAATGCAGACTCGTTTACAGTATCCAGACCACCGAATCCAGTTCTCGTCCATCCGATTGTGGCACAGCGGCTCTGTTCCACTTCAGACGACGTCAGTAAAACGAGTGAGGCGCAATCAAAGTTGTGCTGCCAACGCCCAAAAGCGAGTGATAACGCCCCATCGAATTGCTGGTGTTGCTCCGAGTGGCTTGCACGCAATCTTCGTTCTCTGTTGAGCTCCGCCATCAACAAGACGCTTCAAAGTTGCTGTATACAGTACTTTTAGCAGCGATGTCGCATGCTCAACGGCGTAGCAGTCGCATGTCTCCAGATCTTCCAGAACCCAAGTCAAGTGGTCGCAGGATCGAAGCTTTTGTCTCGAAGCGACATTGACGTCGTCTTGACCACGGGCCTCTATTGAGTAGGACACAGTAAAAGGCAACTATTGGTGTGATTTTCAGTTCGACTCTGTGCGGCCACAACTGTTGGCCAGTCCACACTGGAGATTCTGATTGCTGCACTTATTGTATCATGAGGGATGAATCTCTTGTTCGTACTCATTTGAATTCGATTGCGCTTTTGGTGCATAAGTTCGAATAACAACAGGTATGAGGTACCATGTGATCATTCTGTCTATATTTGTGGTCAGATTCGTCTACGGACACACTCCGGAATGCGTCTAAAGTCCGTTTTAGCGACCATTGGCTGCCTTCATGGCACGCAGCTTGGCCTCCTTGCCCTCGGCGCGGAACTTGGCCTTCTTGGCTTCCTTGTGCACGCCAGCGAATTGGCTGTCCTCGCGCTCCTTGCGCTTGAGGTTGGCAGAACTGCGCTCGCTCTGGCGACGCTTACGCGTGGCCTCACGGTCGCGACGCACCGTGTTGACCTGCTGCATGAACGCGTACTTCTTCTTCTCCTCCGGCTCCAACACCACAGCGCGCTTCGTTAAATACGACTCGGACGTCTTCTTCTTGTCCATCTTGGGCTTGCTGGCGAAAGGCAGCTGAGCCTGCAGCTTCTTGGGCACCTTGAGCGAGCTGAACACACGAGTCTTGCGCACGATCGGCTTGTAGAGCGAGTCCGGGTTCACGGGCACGGGCTGCTTGTTGGCCTTGCGCAGCTCGTACGTGGTCTTCATGAGTCCCAGCGCGCTCTTCTTGGTCGCGTGCTTGCCGCTCGTCAAGAGCGATGTCACGGGGTTGTACAGCGTCTTGGGCTCCACGGGCACCCACGTGCGGCAGAACACGATGTCGCTCTTGAGAATCTTGTCCTCGAACGTGGCACGGAAGTCACCCTTCTCGCCACGCAGCGCCTTCTTGATGCGACCGCGAATGCCACTGACCGTGCGAATGCTGGCGCCTTCAAACTTGGCGACTTCGAGCTCGGTGTTGAACATGCCCTTGATGAACGCCGTGTTCTTGTGGATCTTGTTGGGCGTACCGATCAGCTTGAGCTTCTTGACCACATTGAAGGACTGGTCCAGTTCGAGCACCACGCCAGTGGCACTGATGCGGAAGCCTTCAGCGTTGTTGGAAAGCGTCTGGAAGGCGATCACACCCGTGTTGGGCGGGCAGAGCGGGCCGTAGATCGTGGCACCACAATGCATGTGCTCAGGGGTATACTTCAGATACCGCTGGCGGTCGTTTGTATCCTCGATCGAGTAAATCGGCAGACTCTGGAAACGGCGCCAGCCGATAGAGAAGACCAACGGGTCGTTGGACTTGAGGATCTTGCGGTGCCAACGGTGCTTCTTGAAGCGCATGCGCACGAGGCCCAAACTCTGTTCCACATTCGGCAGACCACCGAGAATGATCGGGTGCTTGGGGTCGTAGAAGCGAACGAATTCGGCAGGCACGCTCGAGATCTCGATACGGACGTACAGACCATTGCGGAAGCCTTCCAGTTGGAGACGCATGTCTTCGCCTTCCTCGCCGAACTCCTCAGCATTGCGCTGCGCCTGCTCTTCCCGCAATCGCTTGGCTTCCTTCATGAGCTCCGTCATCTCCGGATCTTCCTCATCATCCTTATCGTCATCCTCGTCGTCGCTCAAGCTCTTCTTGGCCGACTTCTTGGCACGCATGCGCTCTCGCATCTGCTCATCCGTCTCAGCAGGCTTCATCTCTTCGTCTTCGTCCTCGTCCTTTTCAGCAGACACGTTGTGTTTCTCGCCCGTTTCCAGATCTTCAAACTCGCCATCGATCTCATCGTCGTTCAATGGGTCTTCCGCCTCGCTGTCAGCCTTTTCGGCGTCTTCCTCCTTGCGCTTCCACGAGCCCGTCACGAAACGGTCGCGAATGCCTTCGAGAAGATCCGGCATGGCCCAGTCCTTGACGTCGTCGATGCCAAGCTGCAGACGAGAGCAATCCAGCGCGTTCCATCCAGATGAGTCGCCGGATCCAGACTTGGACGAGGAGTTACCCTTTCGCTTCACGCGGAAGAAATCATCATCGTCGTCGTCGTCATCGCCATTCTTGTTGGCCTCAGCATCCACATCAGCCTCACTCATGTGAAGCTTCTCACGCTCACCATAGACCAACTCCATGAGGTTCACATCGGCCTTCTCGCGCTCCAGGAAGTTCATTGCGGCACGGGAGACCATGTTCTCCTTCCAGCGCAGCTGCGATTGCTCTCCGCTGGCCACGTAGTCAGTCTGTTCATCCACTTCTTCGTCGTCTTCCTCGTCCTCTTCTTCATCAGAGTCTTCATCGTCGTCATCCGAGTCGGAGCCACTGCCGGGAATACGCTCGTTCGTTTCGCCCGATTCCTCCGCAAAGACGGCACGACGGCGCATCCGGCCACTGCTGTCACGCACGATAGCCTCCTGTGGGCTGCCAACGTTGGGCTCTCCGTCGTCGCTGTCATCGTCATCGTCGTCATCGTCATCGTCGTTTTCGTCCTCATCGTCGTCGTCGTCGTTGTCGCTTTCAACTTCATCAGCACGAATCGCAGCCGTGTTCTTGAACAGCGACAGACTCGCGCCCTGCAGACGCTCATCCAGACCAATGTCGATGGCCTGCAGGTTCTGCACCATCTCCACGCCCTCGCCACCGAAACCGATGCGCGTGGAGCTGCCCTCGCCGTTGCGGCCGTTGCGACCGCCCTCTTCGTCCTCCAGCAGCAGGTTCTCGTTCTCCGGGTTCGTGTAGTTGAGCTGACTCAGATTGATGTACATGGCGTCCTTGTCGAACATGATGTTGCCGACGTCCGACATGGGCGCGTAGAGCAGAATGTCCTTCTGCGTCAGGTGCTTCTTCTTCTTGATCTCGCCGTTTTTGGAGGACGATGGCAGCGGGCACGGATCCGGCATGGACGTGATCGAGTCCATGTAGAAGTCGCCGGCACCGGCGATGTGCATGAGCATGCCCGGCTTGAGATGCGTGCCACGCAGGTAGCCGTAGAACGTGACCTTGCGGTCGACCAGCGGGTTGCGCTGGATCTCGTCCGGGTGCGTGACGTCTTCGAATCGATCCGCCAGCATGTACGGATGCGAATTGCGCCACGTGAGCGGACGGAACTTCATGCGCTGGATGTAAAGCGACAGGTTGTGGATCTCTCCCTTGGGGTACTTGTTGGCCGAGATGCCCGAGAAGTAGAAGAGCTTGGCGCCCTGGTAGATCTCGGTCCAGAAGCGGTTCTTGAGGCGCTTCTTGGTCTTGCGCAGGCTCTTGTTCTTCTTGAACTTGTCCAGATGCGTGAGGATGCCCATGACCTTGGGGAAGCCGACCGTCTGCAGGATATTGAGGAACTCGAACGTCTCCATCTCGAAGCCAAAGCTGGCGTCCACGAGCAGCAGCACAAGGTCGGCGATCTTGGCCAGATCGATCATGGCGTTCAGGTCGTTCGGGCACTCGAAGAACGTGATGCGGCGGTCCTTGCCGCTGATGACGGTCACGGGGCCCTTGACCTCGACCATGTTGTGGCGCGTGTACCGCTTCACGAGCGAGCGGATGACCGTGGACTTGCCACTGCCAGGCGGGCCCATGACCACGACCGAGATGGGCGGCGGCACATCCTCGCCGCGGTTGTCCTGCGGCACGTACTCCTTGCGATGCGCGCGGTCCAAGTTGCGCTGGATGGTCTTGCGCGCCTTGCCTGCCTTGGCCACGCCGAAGGCCTTGGGGTTCTTGCGCTGCTCGGCCAGCGACGGCTGGTCGGCCTTCTGCTTGGCGAACTCCTTGCGCTTCTGCTTGTTGGCCTTGGCGCCGACCTTGGACTTGCGGTGGCCCTTGCCGCTGCTGCCCACGATGCCCTCCATGGTCACTCGACTCCGGCTAATGAGCTGCTCAAGTGCCCACCAGCGATTACTACGACGGTTCGCTCTCGCGTTTGGTTGGTGGAAATGGTCAAAACGGATGGCATGTGAGTCCTGATTGGTTTATCAGAGCTAAATACTGTTGCACATATAGGTGACCGCCCTTCTGATGAAATTGTGGATCGCTCTAAACAGTGGTCTAGATAGTGATGTGGGTGGTCAGCTATTGATAGCACCTTGATGCGCATGATTGGCATGATATAATGGGCGATCGAACACTGTTCGCTTCTGCTTCTGGTTCCAGGCACCGGAGAGCCGTGCAAGAGAATCATCACCACCAGCTGCTGCAGCTCGTTGGCGCGTGAGTGAGCAGTGCACAGCGAGCAAGGCAGCATGGGCTCGGCGGTGTCGAACATGGTGGCGCCGCAGCCGCAGAGCGCGTCTGCGCAGAAGCTCATTGTCGACACGCTGCGCAAGACCCCTCTGATGGATTTGATGAATGAAGCGGTGCCGAAAGAGATGCTCGACTGCTTCCAGGTCGTGAAATATGCTTGTGGAGCGCCCATCAAGGGCTCCCAGGCAAACCAGTTCTTCATCGTGGCGGAAGGTTCGGTGAACATCGCCTGCGTCGTCGCGAGTCCCGATCCCCGCAACAAGCAGGTCACAGAGCTGCTCTGCCAACGTACAGCCGGCGACTACGTCTCGTTCGCAGCGTACGAGCAGCTGCTGGCGCATGGATCGCGCGAAGGCCATTACCATGGATCCAAGAAGAAAGCCACAGCCATCTTGGACATCAGTCGCGTGACGGCCGATGCCACCTCGGGCTGCACGCTCTTGCGGCTGCATCGCGAGCGGTTTGCTATGATGCGGGCTCGCATGGCCGCACGCAAGCCTAACATGAAGAACACGGCTCGTTTCTCCGGCGGCAAGAGGCCGGCACGTGCAGGTAGCACGCTCACGGGTGCCGAGAAGAGCCACCTCATGAGCTCGATCGTGGAATCAGAAGTGACCAACTATCTGATGGATATCCCCTTTCTCGAAGGCGTCGACGAAGCCCAATTGATCATGCTCGCGCACCTGTGCTCCTACATGATGGTGCGCCGGGGAGACGTGCTGTGTCAGGAAGGAGAGCTCGGCGACCGGTTTTTCATCTGCATCCGAGGCAGTCTGCAGGCCACGGCCAAGGTCGTCGAAGTGCCATCGGCGTCATCTCCGACCAATCGAACTGCTGTGACGGCTGTGAACTCTCCAGACAAGCACATTCAATCGCTCAAGCGGATCGGAACCGGGTCATACTTTGGTGAAATCTCGCTGTTGTTCAAGATCCCACGTATCGCGACCATCACGGCGCTCTCGGACTCCTTGCTGGTCTACATTGAGCGGTCTGCGTTCTGCAACTTTTTCAAGATCGTGCCAGAAGCCTCAGTCGTGTTGATGGAGCACGTACGGCTGCATTTCCTCGATACACTCGTGAAGCTCGGCTGCTCGTTCTTGGGTGCAATTCCTCCGGTGAAGATGCAGGAACTAAGCTTCATGACCGAGCTGCTGGAGCATCCCGCGGGCACCAGCATCCTGACCCAAGGCCAAACGCGCTCGGCGTTCTACATTTTGCTCAAGGGCGAAGTGCAGACAACCTACGAGCCCATCGCACATGCCACAATGCAGATTGGGATCAATGAGCTGCACAACCACGAGAAAGAGGTGATGTCCGTTCGTCCTGGCGGGTATTTCGGCCACGAAGCGATAATTATGGGCAGACCCTCGCTGGTCACAGCGAAAGCCACGACTCATTGCCTCACGCTCAAGCTCACGCCCGAATCCTTTGAAGAGTTCTTCCTGTCCATCCCAGAAGTGTACTCGGAGTTCTGCATACGATGTCTCCGTGACAAAGTGGGCATCGAGCACGTGATGCACCACTACGATCTGCACAAGCTCTGGGCAGCTGACTGCATCGGCCGTGGACGCAACAACGAGGTCTCTCTCTTCGAGCAGATGGAGGATTTCAAGTGGGAGGCCGATTTCACGGAGGACGGCATCCACGACCGAGCGCTGGTGATCTATATGCGGTATATTGCAGCGACAGCGCCCAATTCGGTTCCGATGACTCTCCGCACCGTCGAAGCCATTGAAGAGGAGTTGGCGTCCGAGTCTGTAGGCGCCAACATCTTCCGCTATGCACGTGAAGAACTGCTCAACTCGCTCGATGACGAAGCCTTCTTCGCGTTCAAAAACTCGCGCGCATTCCACCAGTTCCTAGCAACAATGCAATGCCCCGAGAGCATTTACAGCCACTTGAACTCGGCACAAGAAGAGCTGCTCTCGATGCGTCGCAAGCCGCACAAGGGCCGACATGCCTACGAACGAGACGACACGGAGATCGACGATATCCCATTGCCCAAGGTCGCGTTTGGACTCAATACGGCCGCGGGCGCCTCCACGATGGTGTCCACCTTTGGCCGCGGGTCTTCCATCCGCTCTATTTCCAACAGCGGTGCGAGTCCGCTGTTGTTTGACCCCATGAGCGACTCCAAGCGACGAAGAACGCGTCTCGGGTCGCTGCAGCGCAAGATGTCGACCTCGTTTGTGTATTAGTGATAAGCAAGACGAAGTAGGTAGAGGACATGATCCTCTCCTGGCATTATCTCTTAAATTAACAAAGCAGCGCGAGATTCTAAACCAGGCGCTCGGTCATGCTCTGCGTCTGTGGCGCGTCTGCAGTCTGCTCTGCCAAAGCCACTGGCGCTGGAACGACGGCGGCATTGTCACTGTTGACTATGCTGATCTCAATGTACGACTTGCGCTTGTACCAGACACGCACGAGTCGCCACTCGATGCGCTTGGCTTTGAAGTTGGACTGCTCGTTGATGCGCCGGATCTGCATGTTCACGCGCTGCTCGGCCTCCTGCACCTGGCCCGTCGCGCAGTAGAACGACAGTCCGAGCGTGCAGATGCAGCAGCCGTAGGCAAAGGACGTGCATGGCATGCACGGCCAGTGGTCCAGTAGCGCATCGTTGATCTTGGCGATCGCCTGGTCGAATTCCTCCGGCGTCATGGCTTCGGCCAGCGGCGCGTTCGGGTCATCGGCGCTCGTTGGGAACTCGTCGTCGTAGCCGCAGGCCAGGCCGTTGACGAAGAGCTCGCCCGTGGGCTCCAGCACGGCCAGCCTCCGCCGTGGCGCTTGGCTCTTGACGCTGCTGCCGTCATCCCCACGTTTGTTACCCATGCCGGAATAAGACGAATAACCGACCATGGAACAACAGGGCGTGAACATTCCAGGAGATATACCGGTATACTGATGGAAATACCGGTTTACCACACCTGCGTCGTTTCGTGTCCTGCATGATCCATCCATAGCTCTTGGGATCAGAATGCCGAATGGCCATGCGCTCGACCAGCTCAAGTCCCCACGAGGCCACGCGGGGCGTGGAGGCAATGGAGGCTCAGATGAGGACCCGTCCTCTCGCAACTGGCATCTGCACAAGCTGTATATGCGCGGCGAGTTCAAGGACTGTCTGCGCGTCATCGAAGACGTGCTCAAGCGGCACCAGGGCCTGAGCGAGTACCCGCTGTACGTCAAGGCGCTGATCCTGCGCCATTCCGGACGGATCCAGGAAAGCCTGCAGCTATTCCAGGCCGCGACCTGCTTGAATCCGGACAACAAGGAGAACCTCAAGCAGGTCGGCCGGTCGCTCTACTTGTTGGGCAAGCATCACGCCGCGATCGAGGTCTACGAGGAGATCCTGGCCATGGGCCGAATGGACGACTGGGAGATCTACCACAGCATCGGACTCTGCTTCATGTACCTGAAGGAGTACGAGCAGGCTATCTCCAAGTTCCAGCAGGCCAACACAATCAACCGCCACGACGCCACGTTCCTCCAACTGGGCAAGGTGTATACGCTGCAGGAAGACTTCAAGGCCGCCATCCGCGTTTACCTCGAGGCGCTCGAGTTCTCGCCTGAGAACCCGGAGATCCTGACTACACTCGGTCTGCTCTACTTGCGCATCGGTGAGAACTTTCGCGCGTTCGACTACTTGGGCAACTCACTCACGCACGACCCTCGCAACCCCAAGACCATTCTTGCGGCTGGATCCATCATCCAGGACCACGGTGATATGGACGTTGCGCTAGTCAAGTACCGCGTCGCGGCCGTGCAGACGCCTAACTCGGCGCAGCTCTGGAACAACGTGGGCATGTGCTTCTTCGGCAAGCAGCGGTTCGTGGCGTCCGTGGCCTGTCTCAAGCGCGCGCTGTATCTGGACCCGTTCGAGTGGATCACGTCTTACAATCTCGGGCTCGTGCATCTCAACACGGGCCAGTACGCTAGCGCATTCCACTTCTTTAGCGCTGCGATCAACCTCAAGCCGGACTTCCCCAGCTCGTACATGTACCTCGCTATCACGCTCGGCAGGCTGGACGACTTCGAGAACGCCTGCAGCGCGTTCGAGAAGGCCATTGAGATGGAGCGGTAAGAGTGTGCCTTTCATATTGAAAGACGCTGTACTGATTGATTGCTTCTGCTCATTAGGGACCACTTGTTCCACTTGAATTACGCCATCACGCTGTACAATAACGACGAAATGGAGCGCGCTAAGGTCCAATTCGACCGCTTTGAGGAACTCTTCGAGGTGCTGGATGAAGAAGCCAAGAACGCCGACCCTGAAGTGCTCGAACAGCGGCAGACGCTTCTGCAGGTGCTCATAGATTAATTGACTTACACACATCACAGATACATATGTTAATAATCTGGTTCATTTCAACTCGTCACTTGTTTTTGAATTCATGCACCAGAAGAGCTACGAACCCTCGCGGAAGTCTGCTTCTCGGGATGCGGTCCAGAAACTCCTTCACATCATTCAAGCGCTTCTTGTCGGCTTTCTTGCGCTCGAGCTCTTCACGAAGGACGTTAATCGTATTCAAATGGATACCAACAAGAGATCCATTCCTCACGACAAGTGCAGCACCAGCATCTCCAGCGTAGACTACATGAGGTATCTTGTGAATGGCAATGTACGCCACCTCAGTGTATCGAGTTCATTCTTGGACAACTCTTGGTACATGCGAATGCCGATTCGAAACGATGTCAGCACGAGATCATCGTTTCTTCATGGAGCTGATCTGGCCTTCCGGTCCATAGAGGAAGGAACGGTCTGGGCTCGGACGACTTCAGAATTGCGAAATCCAGCTCCGGATCGCGAGAAATGGCCTGAGCAGTCGCGCTTCCTTCTTTCACGCTAAGGTCACCACACTCCCGACTGTATGCTAAGTTGTGGTCACACGTCACAGCCAGAGTCGGGCTGAAAAACACACCGATTCCGACTCCTCGTTCCCTACGACCCAAAATACTGCCTTCGCCACTCGCGCTCGATCTTCAGGAATGATTAGATAATGCGGATCTCTCTGCGTGCGCCGCGGTGCTTGCACGATTATCGCCTGGTTCTTTGATTCGCCCAGCGCCCCAATCACCGAATCGGCTTCCAAACGCTTCTGCTTCGACGCTTTGTTTGCGTAGACTCTGAGGTCGGATGAAGCGATCCCTGCGAGATAACTGTCGCCGATCACTGCATCTTGGAAGCGATACAGCTTGGAACCGGTAGCACAATCAACGTGGGAGGCTGGCATCAGGTCGTTTCCAACTGTCTCCATCTTGGCCTAGCTAGAGATAAGGAATGAACCTCAGTTTTAGAACTGCGCCAGGGCAAACTAACGAATTGATGCAGATGAGTCGCTAATGAGTGTATCCAAGCATGCTTACTCGATTGAATGCATCTCAGAGGGCAATCTGACCACAAATATAGACCGAATAAGCGCACATCAGCGCTCACACTTTAATGTTGAGTCTATTTGGAGCAATTGTGGCTTATCTTGGCTGGTGGACGACCATTGCGCTGCATCGGAAGAAGCAGCATGTGCTCCTGGGGCTCCAACAACAAGATTGACAAGTTCTACAAGGGCGCGCAGGCGGATACGCCATGGAACAAGGTCTTGGCAACTCTCGTCCTTGCATGTTTACCCTTTGATTGATGGCGTTTTCATCCGCACTAGGATTTGCTATGGCGCTACCACGTCACGAAGGAGCACAAGCAGGACAAAGTGAATGCCGGCGAGTATCTGCCTACGGACGGCGCGATCAAATTGCGACGCGAGCGGATGAAAATGGGGATCGCCGGCACATTGATCCCGGACATGACTCCGAGGCAGAACCCTCTCAATACCGAGCGCGCGATGCTGCGAAGCTCCAGTAGCCAAAGGCTGATGCATCATCCATCGGCCGAGATGGACGCAAGAGGGACAAGCAGCCAAGGCGGTAGGCCAAGTGATCATCTAAACGCAGTTTCTATCAGTCTCTGAACTGCGTTGTGGACTGCAGGCCGGTTATTCAAGAGCTCGATCCCTTCGTCAAGAGCGAGTGGAAGTATCCGAAGCAGCACGAGCAGCAGTGCGCTTTCAACGAGCTCCTCGATGCGCTCCATTCGTCTGCAGGACGTGCAGGAGATTCTGGAATGCCAGTCTAGACTGCTGAAGGAGAAAACCGAGGACGAGATGAACTCCATCCGCCATGCGCTGCAAGAAGAAGCGCGGAAGCGACAGGAAGCCGAGCAAAAGATTCAGTTCCTGTGCGAAAAGCTCGGGATCGAAGGCTAGTTAAAGCGAAAATCTAAACACACAAATGTCTATTCCATTGCCAAAAGCCTCTCTTCTGTTTCTATGACAAGCTACGCTGCGCAGCGCTTGGCCTGGCAGACTATAATGAATGTTGCAGCAATTCGTCACTGCTTTTCGTTTACTCGACGCCGTCAGTCTCGCGGAATCGCTTGAGAATGCCCATGAAAAACGCCTTTCGGTTCATCACGCGGTCGGACACGCAGCGGTTGAACTCCTCGAGCGACTTCTTGGCAGTCTCGTAATCGAACCACGAGAGGAAGTCCAGCATGCGCTCGTCCACGTCTTCCTGCGTGAGCTTGCACGCTGGATTGTCCACGTGCTTCTGCACCAGCGCCTTGGTCTTCTCAATCTGCACGTTGCTCTGCTTCTTGCGCAGCAGATCGATCTTTGTGCGACGCTGCTCCGACTTGTTGCCGCCACCACTGGCAGTGAGCTCAACGTTGATACGACGGCCATTGAACAGCGTGTGGTGGCGCGACAGCGCAGCACCAAGAGCCTTGCTGTCCCTGACCTCGATGAATGCGGTGCCCTTGAATTTGTTGGTCTTCTTGTCAGTCATCATGCGCACTTCGATCTCGCCCGACTCGCGGAAGTGCTTCTTGATGGTCTCGCGCGTGGCTGAGTATGGAAGCTGTCCCACAAAGAGCGTGAGATGGATGCTCTTGACTTTCTTCTTGGGCATTCCGTTTTCATCCACTTCGTCGTTCTTGCTGGCTTTGAGCTTGCGCTTCTTGCCGCTGTTGGGCTCCGTCTTGGCCTTGGCTTTCTTGGCTACGTCCTTGTCGCCGCCTTCAGCAGATCGAGCCGCTTGGCGCTGCAGCAGTCGGCGCTGCTTGGAGTTTAATCCGGACGCGTCAACCGCTTCAGCCGATGGCTCCGCCTTGGTGGTTGCCTCGGCAGTCTGATCTGCCTCCTTGTCTTCGCCTTCAGTAGAATGAGCAGCTTGGCGCTGCAATTTGCGTCGGTCCTTGGCATTCATAGCGGACGAATCCGCTGACTGCGAAGTAGGCTCAGCCTTGACCTCTTTCTTGACCACCTTCTTCTTGGACTTGACTGGCGCGGCTTCCTCAGCCTTCATGACCGGCTCTTCCTTCACGGGTACAGCAGAGGCCGCTTCCTCTTGCTGCTGTTGCTGCAGACGCAGCAGCTTGCGTCGCTCCTTGGCGTTCATGGGCGCAGCAGACATCCTTCTCCTTGTCTTGGTCTCAATTGGCCCTGGCTGGATGAAACGCAGCAGCAAATTGGTTGGACCGGTCGATTGGGCAGCTCGTGTTCTAAAACGAGGTATGGTTTTAATGTATTCTACAAAACAAGGCATGTATCCAGTAAAATAGAAACTGTTTTGCAATTTGATGTGGATGTTGCGCGAAGGTGTCTTGAGCGAAGAGCTACGCAGTGCGGTGCTCAAGCGTTATTTGGTTGGTAGGCGCATCAAGCAGCTCATCATGGACGGCTTCTCGCTGAATATTGCGGCCTCTGGAGGCGGCGCCAGCGCCAAGAAGCCTGGCAAGAAGAAGAACACCTTCCGCGCCAAGCAGACCGCCAAGCGAGCCAAGCAGAAAGCCAGCAAGAGAGGCAAGGTGCCAATCAAGACGGAAGCCGGCGCGACGCAGAGTCCGAATGCTGTCAGTGCTGTCAAGCCTCGCCTGCCGCCTAAATCCACCGACATCAAGATTAAGCAAGAGGATGCTGTGGTGAAGCAGGTCGAAGTCTCGTCCAAGAAGGAGGGCGTCCCGATCAAGAAGGAGGAAGTGCCAGGATTTGATGATGACGACAGCGACGACGAAGTAGGCGACTTCGGCGTGCCGGCTGTTGCCAATGACGACGACGTGATGGAGTCTGTGGATTCCGCCGTGGCGGCAGCTCTCGCAGGCGACTTCAGTGACAGCGAAGACGTCGTCAAGACTGAAAGCACTACCTCTGCAGCCACAGACAGCACCGAAGCGGCTACAGCCAAGTCCTTTGGCACGCGTCGCAACCCGAACAAGGAGAACTACCAAGCGGACGAGTTTACTCGCGTGCGTACGACCATCGACCCGAGCGTCGTGCTGGAAAAGCCACTTCCGTCGTCCTCCAGTGAGAAGATTTTTGCTGCGCAGACGTTTGAAGCGCTTAAATTGAACGAGAGGCTGGTCAAAGTGCTGCAGAACGACGTCGCGAGCCGTGGCTTTGGCTTCGAGCGCCCAACGAATGTGCAAGTGCGCAGTGTGCCCGCTGTGCTTGCAGGCAAGGACGTGCTCGTGAAGAGTGAGACCGGTTCTGGTAAGACGCTGTCGTACCTGCTGCCGATTGTGGAGAAGCTGCAATCGCTGCAGCCCCGTGTGAAGCGAGAGGATGGCTGTATGGCGCTGATTCTCGCACCCACGCGCGAGCTTTGCCAACAGATTCTTGAGACCGCCGAGAAGCTCATCAAGCCGTTCGTCTACCTGGTGCCCGGTGCCGTGGTCGGTGGTGAGAAGAAGAAAGCCGAAAAGGCCCGTCTTCGCAAGGGTATCTGCATCCTGATCGCCACGCCTGGCCGTCTCGCTGATCACCTTGTCAACACGCAGTGCTTCGACTACTCCCGCCTGCAGTTCCTGGTGCTGGATGAAGCCGATCGTTTGCTCGATATGGGCTTTGAAAAGCAGATCACGCAGATTCTGTCGATCATCGACAAGAACGCGTCAAGCTCTGGAGTCCGACGTCAGAACATTCTGGTCTCGGCCACGATCAACAGCGGCGTGCAGGAGCTGGCCAAGATGAGTCTAAAGCAGCCGGTGCTTATCGATGCCGACCGTGATGCTAAGGACAACAACATTCCAAATGAACCGACATCGGGATCCAAGTCCGAGAGTTTCTCAACCCCGCACCAGCTGATGCAGCATTTCATGCTCGTGCCGGCGAAGGCGCGACTGGGCGCGCTCTCGTGCTTTCTGCGCGCTGAACTGACCCACCGCGACACCAGCAAGTGCAAGATCGTAGTCTTCCTGTCCACATGTGATGCTGTGGACTTCCACTTCGCGCTCTTTGGCAAATGCGCGTGGCCTGCTGGTAAGAAGCAGGTTACCAAGACCGAGGGCGACGATGGTAGCTCGTCCACTGCACTGTCAGCTTCGCTGTTTGGCAACCAGGGCGCTCTCTTCCGCCTTCACGGCAATATCTCGCAGCAGGAGCGCATGACGACCTTCAAGCGATTCTGCTCCGCCACAAGTGGCGTGCTCTTCTGCACGGATGTGGCTGCTCGAGGTCTCAACCTGCCGACTGTCCAGTGGATCGTGCAGTACGATCCGCCCACCGAGACGCGTGACTACGTGCATCGCGTCGGTCGTACCGCTCGAAGCGGTAACAAGGGCTCCAGTCTGCTCTTCCTCATGCCGTCCGAGTCCGAGTACTTGGAGCACCTCAAGCAGCACAACCTGTCGCTGAACGCGCTGAGTCTGGAGAAGACGATCACGCGTGTGGGCAAGGGCGGCGGGTTCATGCATTCCAAGAAGAAGCTGCTGCACGAGGTCATCCAGGGCGACCTGCAGTTCCTGTTCGAGCAGACGCTTCTGGCTGACAAGGAGCTCTTCGAGCTGGCCTGCCAGGCCTTCCACTCGTTCGTGCGCAGTTACGCCACGCATTCGTCTGACACGCGCCGCATTTTCCACGTGCGTGGTCTGCACTTTGGCCACATCGCCAAGAGCTTCGGTCTGCGCGAGCCGCCTGCGTCGACGAAGGTGCGCGACACGGGCCGGAACGCCATGAAGGGCACGCTGCAGAAGCGCAAGGACCGCGAGGACAAGGAGTGGGCTCACAAGGCCAAGCGCGTCAAGAACGAGCGCTTCGAGAAGCGTCGGTACGCGCAGCAAGTGTCCGAGTTTGCCAATTAGAGATCATAATTTACTCCCATTTACCTTGTCACACATGATCCTTTGACACGCATCAATCGGTGGGTTTTTATTGGCTAAAATGCCAACAGGACTGAATATGATTGGTAAAAATGAACTCAAAGTCACTCCACCAGCAAAAACACGAAGCGATTATGGCGGAGCAGCAGCCAAGCGACGCGATCTGGTCGCGCTTTGGGGCTCTGGAGGAAGAGATCGCGCCATGGACAGAGGAAGAGCTCAAACAGGTAGCAGCGCCTTCGTCAGTAGCCTAGAGCCCGCCCTTTAACCCTGTCTCTTGCTCAGCGCCACGTCGTAGTCCAAGGCCAATTGATGCACATGCGCCGCATCTCGTGAGTTGATTGCTGCTGTATGACGTCACGGTCGTATCCTCCGCTAACGCCACGCTCTTCATTCCCAGACGGCGCTGCTCCTTCTACGACCTCCAAGAGTCCGCAACCGAAGCCTCTGGCTCCGCCTTGCAGCGCATGGAAGTGATTCTGAAGATCGTGGCTGGCGTGCTGACAGAGGAAGAGGTGGACAGCATCCGCCATGGAGCCCACGTGGGCGACGTAGTTCATGTCCGCGGCATTCTAGAGAAGCTGACGTCCAGCGATGGCGAGTCGTCCTTACTGCTGCATGCGCGCAGCATCACGACCGTCACGCCCTGGAAGGAGCTGCATCCAGGCGTGCCCTTCGTGCCAGTGCCCACAGTTCACAAAGACCGAGGACAACACAAGAGAAATGCTGAGCAGCAAGCAACTGATGCTAGCAATGCAGCCAAGAGAGATGAGCAGAACAAGCAGGACGAGACACAAGAGAAGCCGGTCGTGCACTGCAAGTTCTGGATCAACTCGCGCTCGTGCCAGTACGGAGACCATTGCGAGTTCGTGCACGCCAGTGACGCCGACGTCAAGGTCGAGCGAGCCAAGTGGTTGCAAGAGCGACTGCATCTCAAGCGCATTCGCGCCTCTCAAGAGGACGACCCGCACGATGCGCACGACAAGCAGGGCAAACAGCAGCGAGCGCAGATCTTCGTCGACTGGCTGGTCTCGACGTTTGGTCGGGAGTTCCTCATGTCCGGAAGCTCAGTCATTGATGTGGCTGGAGGCCGCGGAGGCATCTCGTTCGAGCTCTGGAACAAACGTGGCGTGCCCTGCACACTCATCGATCCGGTACGACTATGCGCGTAGATGATTTAAGGCTTTAGTTGCTGACAGTTCTTCGTCTCTAGCGCCCCATGAAGCTCTCGAGAGAGCAGCACAAGTTCATCAAGAAGCAGAAGAAGGACAAGGAGACTGTCATTCGTCCACTCGTTCCACAGGTGACCACAACTTACTGCGATCATTTGACCCACACGCTCACCTGTTTGATTGCTTTGCTGCAGAAACTCGCACTGTTCAACACCACGACGTTTCTGGAGGTCGAAGGCCATGAGCAACTGCTGCGCTCTGCGTCGATCGTCGTGGGCATGCATCCTGACGAAGCCACGGATTCGATCGTGGATACTGCACTCAAGTTTAACAAGCCCTTCGCGATCGCCCCGTGCTGCGTCTTTGGCCACGATTTCCCAGACCGACGGCTGCCGGATGGAGGCAAAGTGGTCTCGTACGAGGACTTGGTCGCCTATCTCCTGGCCAAAGACCCGTCCATTCAAAAGACCTTTCTGCCTTTCCACGGCAAGAACCTCGTGCTCTATCGCCAGGTTAGCGGCGCTAGTGAAGACACAGCTGCAGAATCCAAAGCACAAGACGACTCGAAATGAAACAGAGAACATGCCGCCGCATGACTTTATTCTCTTCATTATCGGTTCGTCTCTATTCGACAGTCTAGGCAGCCTGCACGTTGATCAGCCGTATCCGCTCGGGTGCGAGGACCGCGATATACTGCTCCTTGGTGTCTCGCGTGACGAATGCGAGATCCACAGTCGATGATGAGGCCGCATCAATCGCCCACTCTCGAACCTTTTGCTTCCCACGGAAGAGCACGATCTGGCCCAGAACGCCCACGCCCACCCAGAGACACCCAGTCTCGTCCTGCGTGGGCAACTGCAGGATCTTGGCGATTGGGAATGGCACCTGGATGATAGAGTTAGAAGCATGCCAAAATGTGAGCTGCACGATTCAATCAAGCGAAGCCAATTAACTCTTCTACCTCGGCCCACATCTCCAGAGCAAACTGGAGTCTTGGTTTATCGGTCGCGTTGGCATCGCGGGAGCTCACAACGCGGTAGATGATGCTACGAGGTTAAGCATGAAGCGCTTTCGTTATCTTTGTCTGCTTCAATTAGGCCAAAACCAGCCAAAGCACCCACGCACCCTTCTTCTCCAGCTGCGAGAATGAGATCTTCGCGCTCGCTCATCTTGGTATTGTTGTCGCTCGAATTCTCGAGTGGCTGGAAGCTCGCAGAGCTCAGCGTCGTGATGGGCGCTTGCGTTGGGATCACAGCGAACACGTTGCTCTTGTGCGTGACCAGCAACTGCTTCTGGCCCATGCTCACCACTGCATACCGAGACAGCGTCTGCTCAATGTCCAGCACGTTGACGACCGCCATGGCATTCACTGAAGAGGACGTCAGATAGGACCAACCAAGAGTCTGGATATAGACAGACTCTTACCGAATGGCTGCGCGCGTGAGGCGTAGAAGAACGCTTCAGTGTCCATGGGCTGGCTACTCACGTGCGTCTGCTCTGGCTGCAGCGACTCGCCCTTCCACAGGATCTCGTACGGACTCACGCCGTAGATCGAACCCAGCAGATCACCAGCCAGGAACTCGTCTTCACGCGCGTGTACGAGGCTCACGACTGCGCCTTCCAGCTGCAGGCGGCGGATCTCCTGAACAGACAGCAGTCAGTCCTTTGCCACGAGTGCTACAGTAGCCTGCTCTGATAGTTACCATGTCGTCGCGGTAGAACACGAGAGCGCCATTGGCCGTGCCAACCACGAGCAGCACGCGCTTCTCGGCCACACGCAGGTCTGGGATAGCGCAGACGCACTGCAGTCTCATTAGTGTCGACCAGCAGGGGAGAAGTGGGGGCTACATGGGCTGGCGCTTACCGTGATGGCTTCTGCAGAGGCCTGGCGAGTCCAGGATGCGCTCTGCTTGGCCAGATCCACGTCCGCTGCCTCGTCTCCGATGGCTTCGGTCTGCGAAACGTCGTAGCACAGCACGCGGCCGTCGCTGGTGCCCACGAACACGCTGCCGCCCACTGCCGCCGCACACGTGAACTGCGTCATGGCTTGCGCTCCTGTTGGTCTAAACGCAACTGCCACCCGATACGTTCTCACAAGATATTCACTGTCACAGGAATTTTAACAATCGATACTTCGAAAGTTTAACATACTGTTTGAGAGGTTATCAATTACTATAGGATACATAAATCATGCCGTTCATGCATGAGCATGAGGCAGAGGACGCGAGAGCCTTCATGGATCTTTCAACCAGTGTTCCTTGTTAAATAAAGCGACTAAAACTACAAAATGGAGCCCCCGCTCTCTTCGCGAGGGGTCCCTGCACTCACACGGTGGTCGCGGGCACGCGATTCCAGAAGCGGAACGAGAACTTGCGCTTGTGCTTCATGGAGTCCGGGTCCGAGGTCATGGACACGGTCGTCATGGACACGCCCCGCAGCTTGCTGGGCGACCGGTCCCAGGACGTGGACGAGTTGGCCACGTCCGTGTCGTCCAGGTCCCACGTCGACGAGTTGGGCGTGCTGGGCGCGCTCTCGGTCTCCCACAGCGGCAGCGACGGCACGTCGACCGGCCGATTGAGACACCGCGCCGGCGTCGAGTGGATCTGCGGGAAGCGCGTGACGAAGTTGGCCACGAAGGGCTTGAACGTATTGATGAACCGATTGGCGTCCACGGCGTCGGGCTCGTGCTCGCTCAGCAGCGTGCCGCGCAGTGTGTGCTGCAGGATCTTGGCGATCTGTACGCCGGCGGGAAGCGACATGGGCGTGTGAGGCTGGAAGCCGAACATCTCGGGCTTGACGAGCGCTGGACACAGGATCCGCAGGAAGAGCAGACTGCCAACGACGATGGTCGTGTCCTGCTTGCTCTCGGGGAAAGCCTTACGGAACTCGCACAGCACGTAGTGGCAGCTGGCACGCAGCACCAGCGGCGCAAAGTGGATGGCCTTGGCTAACCGCTGCAGCACGCTCTTGGCGTAGACCAGCACCTGCGCGGGCGCGGTCGACCGCTGGTACAATTCGGACTTGTCGCCAAACACGTCGCGCAGCACGTAGCGGAAGTACGGGCGTCCCTGTTGGTGGCCGAGCGTCTTGAGCAGCGCGCTGAGCCCTGAGCTCGAGCGGAGGAACATCTCCTCCTGGCCGTTGGCGTTCTGCAGCTCGTGCAGCACCGCGCGCTCGAACTCCATGAGCCGCGGCATCTCGCTCTGCGAGCGGCCACGCAGCGAGTTCGACTGGCGCGTTCGGCCCTTGGTCATCGCGTCACTTCGATCTTGCTCTGACGGCAGCAGATGCGCTCGCGCGGAGATTCTTTCCGCCCTTTGAGAGACGGATGGAGCTAGAAAATTGGACTCGCACCTCTACGAGAGAAGCGGATCGGAGAACAATCGATCGAACGAGTGAATCCAATTACTGCGACAAGCAGCAAGTTGATCAATGCCGGCGTACTGATATGCCGCTGGCTTGCGTGAGTTGCGGGACGTCTCTTGGAGCTGCTCGCTGCTGGTTATAGAAGAAAACCGGAGAAACCCCAGACGCTATTAATGCGCTGCTGCCTGTTGCTGCACTGCTCCTGCGGCCTCCGCGTGAGAGGGAGAGAAGAGAGAGAGAATGGGACGCCGGCCGCCGTCCGTAGCCGCCCGCCGCGAAGGAGATGGCGACGTTCTGCACAGATGCCCGTTCTTTTCCAGGAATGAGCGACGAACCGACGGCCGGCTCCACCCACGGGCAGCCAGGCGACCCCGACCCCTTGGGCCTGGCGGACAGAAAACCGAACAGGCCCAGCTGGTTCGACGGAACGACGGAGATCCTGTGTTACCCGATAATGTGCGCACATTTTCACACACGGAACATGCGGGGAGACAGAACCCTGCGTTGGAGCATACGGCAAAGGCGAGGACAGAGAGAGATCTGATACACCATCTGGGCGCCAAGGTGATTGTGGCGCATGCCGGACCCAAGTGGGTGTTCACACTGACGCTGAATACTGGTCTGGGAAGAAGGAGGTGATCGACAACAAGCGCATGGCGGCTGGCTCATTACTGCTTGGTGCTTCGGTGGCTGCGTCTGCTCGAAAGAAAGAAGCAATTAGCCTTGAGACGTTCATCTCTCGTGCCCGCCTTTGGATCTGTGTTGCGCGTTTTTCTCAGGCGCGTCGATGGAGAAGGGCTCTGTCTGGCGTGTGGACGCATCCCCTTTTCTAGCGGAGTGGAGCACACGAGGATGGATTGGTGAGGAGGGTGAGGTCCGATCACGATGGATTTTAGAGGGGACTCAGTGAGCGAGAGAGAGTGCTGAATTATTGCTGCTTGCTGTTGCTAGCGGGAGCATTTGCCTTGCTCTATGCAAACCATGGGCGTTCGTTGACATTACACAACACTGCGAATGGATTCCTTGATCGCGCGTCTCTACATTATGGGTGTCCCGCGGACCGCCTCGCTATTCGAGCATTACAGCGCGATTGAGATTTGGCTAATAACTCATTTGCAACACCAGCAGCTAAAATCCACAGGCAGCACGCTGGTCGGAATGGGTGAGGGGGAGAGGGAGTGCGCTCATGCAGAATCACTGAGTTCTACGGTACTCCAAGGCGGCGCTCAATGAGCGACGAGCAGCAATCGGATCTCTAGGAACGAGCGCGTCGGGTGCTGCTTCATCTCAGAAATAACGCCATGAGTTGATCAGATGCGGCGTTGAAAGGCTGCAGAAGGCGCTCGCACGCAATGAAGGATGCAGCAACCACAGACGATTCAACCGTGTTGAGTGGCTAACGGTTCGATCTACGGATTAAATCCAAGCGCTGGATTGGGTCTTTTTAAGCGTCGGCAGCACACCAATCCGATCCAAACGGGCAGATCCTTCGAAGGAACTGAAGCTACCGACCTGCACTCTCGCGGCTCCACCACCACTCTCTGGAAGATCCTTTGGCGAAACGTGAACGCACTTGCTTGTCAAAAAAGTGAGCTGGGTTCAGCTGCAGACAGGGACTCGCCTCCCTTCCACTCACTGGCGGAGCGAGGGGCATGGATGAATGGGAGGCGGCGGCTGGAGGGAACTCGCGCACACGCAAGGGGTGTAGCTATTGCGGCCGCGCACGTGGACGCTGGGCAAACACAGGGAGCTCGAGATGGAGCCAAAGCCTCGCAGCGATCTTTAAAAGGCAACCTTCACGGAACGTTGCCCCTAACCTCTTTGAAGTTATCATTGTACTACCCGGGTTTATGATTTATCACTCTTGACCCACCCGGGTCTGATTTAACTGGGTTTGTTATTAAACCGGTATGGATACCGGTATACCTGAAGTCGGGTCATGGTCCCCTTGCAATCTGGCTCGCAATCTGACGTGATGAGCTGCTCGAGTTGGCGAGCTGGTCTATTGAGATGCGCAGCTCTCGCGGCTCTGGTGTCAGTGCAGACTGCAGACACAGCGCAGGCTGAGGCTCTCGAGCTTGCTGATGATGCTCTGCTAACGATTTGGCCGCAGCAGAGCGATGCCACTCTCCAGCATACGATCGAGAGAGGTGCGTTGCGCATTGCTGCGTCTGGCAATGACTAGTATACCAACGCTGGATCACAAGCAGGCCACCTGTGGGTGAGCGCGTCAAGCGGCGGGATTTTGGGCTCTCGATCGATGTCGTTTGATGCAGAAACGCAGGTACGAATGCGTTGCAATACGTCCATGGAGCAGACAGAGTACTGATCTAGCTTTGGCACGCAGACCACTTTTGATCCGCGAATTGAAGCCATTGAGGTAATTGCTTCCTTATTGTGCCTCTCAATTTGCTGTCTCACTCACTGCTGCACTCGTTAGATCACGTGGATTCCTTCATCGGATGCGCACAGCTCCACGTTTGACCGCGTATTCGCTTCCTCTTCTCAATTTGCCACCGCGTCTGGCGTCGGAATGCACATCCACGTCCCTTTGCGCTCGGACTTTGAATTGCCCATGGACTGGAGCAATGCGACACACCAGCAGCAGATCGAGACCAATGTGCGCGCCATTCTGCTAGAAGCGCTCCCATCTTCTCGCGCTATTCGCGAACTACACAAAGGTAATTGATGCTCCATTGCGCTTGGAAAGGGGCTTGTAGCTGTATCCATCTAAAGCGGCGGGGTGTTGTTTTCTAGGCTTTCTAGCACGATCTCTGTGCAAAATCGATACCTGGAGCCGCGCGGGTGATCTGCTAGACTCGCTGTCGCCTTCAGCGTCTCCCACCTGCTTGTCCTCTTCATTTGCTCTGCCAAGATCCGAGCTGACGTTTGCCCCGCAAGAGACACCGGCTCAGTCCAGTGTTGAGGAGCAATTGTACCCCAAGTTCGTCCCTTTTGTCTACAACGAGCGCTTGACAACGCTCGTCCTGAAGCATACCAAAGCTGGCACGTTGCATGCCCGCCTGCTGCAATTGTGGATTGCGCCTTCGTTCACGGACGGGCTCCTTGTTCATTGGGACCACAGCCTTCCCGTCGATCTACGTGGGGATATCGCTGTTGTACGCGCTCTTGAAGATACGCGCTTGGACGTCATTCGATTCAAACACGACGAGCTAGTCTCTTCGCGCTCAGGATCGCTACAATGGGACCAACACCACCAATTCCACTCCGCGTCCGTGAAGGCTTCCGTCCAGGGCGATGGCTTCCACCAGCGGTTTGTGATGGACGTGAATCTGACAGAGCCGACTACTTCCTGCAAGAAACTCGTCGTGCGTCTGCCGCTGTCGCGTGGCGTCTATGCGGATCTGGACGAACTTCGCGTAAGTAAGGCTGGTGGTTCATGTGGGCTCGTGCAATCGGTTCTGACTCGTTGGAGATTGTTTGTGCATAGCGAATGGAGCGCTTTGGGGAGTTGAGATTGTTGTCTTCCACCAAGCATATCGAAATCGAACGACCAGCAACCGTGTCTCCTCAGCACGTCATCGCTCTCGAGTTTGACATGTACGCACGATCTCTTGTTCATCACATGCAGACTCCAGCTCCTGACAAGTCTTTTGCTCTTGAATTGCAGAGCAAGTGCAGCCTCCATTCAAGTGGATATCCCCATCCACCTCCGCTATGAAGCGCCATCGGAGACGGAATCCTTCCGTCCGGCCTCCATTCTGCCTCCGGAGCTTTTGGTCTTTTGCCCAAGCGACGAGGCGATTCAAGATCGCCCTCAGACTAGTCAGAGTGACGCTGGCTTTGACGACAAGGCCTCTCATCTTCTGCAGGTACGCAGTCTAACATTGTAGCCTGACATTGCAGTGCGTACTGATGCTTGCTTTGGCCACTAGGAATGGCTTTCCATTGCTCAAATAAAGGCATCGACTCCCTGGCACCGCTTGACGGTGTCTCATCCGTTGGAGTTATCTGAGGTGCCCGTTCCAGTTGGATTCATTCCGTCCTCGGGCTTTGTGAGTCTGGTCACGCTCTCTGTGGCGAGTCTTGGCGCTCTGCTGCTCGTCATCGTGTCCATTGTGTCTACCAAGGACAGTGGCACTAACAACAAGACCACAGCGAGCTGGACGCCCAAGAAGACACTTTGAGTGCGGGTAATGAAGCGATCGGTCTTAAATTAATTTGGTCTTTCGGCGCTCGAGATCTCTATTGCTACGTCCATAGCCACACAACAGGAGCTCTTCTATCTCGCGTACTGCGTTTCCAGCAGTCGGAGCGCCAAGGTGGCGTGGTCCAGCACGAAGACAGTGTACCGATGAATGCCTCGGGTCTGCAGGTCGCGCGTGATCGGCGTCGGCGCGATCGATTCCGGTGTGACGAGTCCGCAGTAGTCGGGCGCTTCGTCGCAGTCGCCGCCGTTGTATGTGACCGTGACGCGGAAGAGATTGAGCGGGATGGTCGAATGCATCATCTTGCGCATGCGCTGGGTCATGGCGGTCGGCACCACAGACTCCTGTTCCATGTACTCGACCGCCCAGCCCGGTTCCAATGGATCGTCAGGCAGCACGGCCGATCGTTCGGCATTGCTGTCTTCACTACCAGAATCCGAACGGTCGCATCGGCTGTTGATTCGGGGCACGAAGTGGCTGTCGTCCATCGGATCGTTCGGCGACGTGCATGGCGTCTGGGACGCGATTCGCTTGACGCTCCTGGGCCGGAACAGCCGCTGCACGCGATACAGGATCTGCTGCATGAGTGTGTGGCGCTGCTGCGGGCGGTTCGAGTCCTTCGCATTGCGGCAGCTGTAGCTTTTGGCTGCGGCCGCTTCCAGGAGCACCGCTGCCGGCGTCTGTTCACGCTGCTCGGCTTCCAGCAGCGAGACCCAAAAGGCGGCGAACTGCGCGTCCGAGAGCGCCACGACTGAGTCGACCACGGCGTCGAGCGACTCACCCGCGCGTAGCGGCAGCTGGGTCTGCAGCTGGCAGTACCAGCTCCAAATTGAGCTCGCACAGTACTGCGCCTGTTCGCGACTGAGCTGGTACAGGCCGAAGGCAAGCGCTTTGAGGAGCGACTTCTCCACGACCGTCACGACGGCCATGGCCACGGACGGCGGCGCTGGGGCTGCTGGGGCCAGGCCCGGGTCGCTGGCTGCGCGCAGCGTGGCCGACGGCAGCCGCGCGACGGCGCTGGAGACGTGCATAGAGAGAGAGAGAGAGCTCTTGGACTGGCTGGCTGATGGGCAAATGGCGTTTGGATCGTAACCCCTCGGCAGTCGGCAGAGAGAGTTGAATGGATCTTTTGACGGGGTACAGTACCGTAAATAACGGTCGCTGATTGGGTGGATTCATGTTGTACCGTAAATAACGGCAGCCGATTGGGTGAAATCGAGAACGCCACATAAGTCAAATGGATGCATTTATGGATAAAATTTTTGGCTTCGATTAATTAATAGCCGACTTTCATCCAATAGGAAATCACAATTGAGTATACCTACCGAGATGATTGGCTGATAATGTGCTTGAGGTTGTCGCAGACGTCACGGAATCATTTGCCTGACGCCATGCAGGATGCCGCTGGTATGAGGAGCTCTTGGCTGGCTGCGCTGGGTTCATGGCTTCTAATCCGGTGCTCTGGCTGTGATGCGCTGCTCTGGGACTCGTAGGCTGCTCCTGTGAGGCTCTGCAGACGCAGCAGGACGCGAGAGTGGTCCAGTGGCGCCACGTGTGTCGCCAGTTCTACTACGACCACGACCTGGTGGCCAAGCGCGTCGTCGAGTTCTTCGAGAGCAGCAAACTAGACCAGATCATGTGCGTTGGTCCCTCTTCTGCTGCTGCTGATAGGTCCCTGGCATGGCTAATGCGTCTTTAA
Organism: Elongisporangium anandrum; assembly: GCA_023337935.1. Lineage (NCBI taxonomy): Eukaryota > Oomycota > Peronosporomycetes > Pythiales > Pythiaceae > Elongisporangium > Elongisporangium anandrum. Next base: position 90,747 of record JAADXR010000029.1, read on the forward strand.
CATAGCATCTCGGCCGATGGCGAAGGCGACATGTCGGCGGAAGACGCCCAAGTGCTCCAGCTAGTGGCAGCGCTTGGTCTGCGCAAGTGCGTACACGCAGAGCACGAAGCGCTCTTCTACGATGCGTACGTGCATTAGCAAGAGGATCAAGTCAGTCACTACTGTAGAAGGAGCTCTAACCAGTAGTACTTGTTGCGTCTTGGGCAGGATGCTGGTGCTGGAGCGCGAGAAGAACAACGTGCGCGGAGATTTCCATCGCCATCTCGCGCGTCGGCAGGTGCGAAGCGCACTTAGCTTAGCTGTATAGTAGCTCCGTGCTTATTGGATAGTGCGTGTTTGGCTTAGTACGACGACTTCGAGAAGCGGGCGATGGATCTCCAGGGCACGCATTACAGAGCCATGACAGATCACACAGGCCAACCGCAGCTGGCTACTGTCGTGCAGGACGGATATCTGCGCTCTGTGGACACACACGCACGCAGAGTGCGCTGCACAGAGGAGTTCGTGATCGCCTTCAGCTCCCACGTGGGCTGCCAGCCCTTCTTCGCAGGAATCCGCGAGCTGCTCAAGTGGAACCTGGAGAGCCCCACAGTCGTCGCCTGGCATCGTACGTTGTCATATGTTGCTTCTATCATCATGCTGAGCATAAACTCACTGCTATTATCCCGTTCTCTTCAGTCTCCGATGCCGTGTTCATTGAAAGCGGAGGCGTGGCATTCATGGATGCAGCTTTAACGCTGCTGGTGAACGAATGGAACTGCAGCCACATTCCAACCGAAGGCTCCCAGCGAAATTTGGCCACGACGTCGTCTCCAAACGATGTCACGGCCAAGTTTCGTCTCTGGCATATCGATCCCTACCTCTCGGACCACGATCTACGCGAGCTTCTCAAGCTGATGCCGCCGACGGCTCGACTACAAGCGCGACCCACAGGCGCCAAGCGAGGCACGACCATCGAGCGGAGAAATATCCACGGGCGGCTCGATGAGCATCCGCCGTTCATAGAGCGCTGGTGCGTCATCCTCTGAATCATCACAGGCAGGAGGCGCATCGTTATCATCCAAGAAACTAGAGCTCATGCTTTGATTTGGATTCTTACGGGATTCAAACTGCTCTTTGGCTTTGTTCTACAGCTCTACTGGGAATCTACGATACGAGTCCAGTGTCGTGTCCACGCGTTTGCGCTGCTCCCAGCCGCGAATCACCTCTCGCGAGCGTAGATCCGCCTGGCGAATCGGCTCAGGGATGCGATAGCTGCAACAAGCCTGCGCAATAGCGAGGCTCGTATCCAGCGATAGCTGGTGGCCGATTGAGACAAAGACCGGGTTGCGCACACCAGCCGTTCCACAGAGCGCAGCGCCCCAGACCTTGCCAGAGGCTCCACGCAGAGCCACGCTGGGCTCAGTAGAACTCGCGACCAGCGCCTTGACGTCGCCCTTGGTCAGACCGTCCACGTGCAGGAACGTCTTGCCCACTCCAATGGTCGGGATGTCCATCAGCACGCCGAAATGCGAAGCCAGGCCGAATCCCTGCGGATGCAGAATGCCGTTCCCGTCCACGAGCGTGACATCAGGACGATACTCTACGAGCCAAGAGGCAGAGAGAATGAGCGGTGCAGCACTGAATTGGTCCAGATCTTACAGTCTGGGCTACCTGGACATCGCAGCATGAGGTCCTGATACAATTTCGTGAGCGCTGGGACCTCTCGGAACGCCAGGAACCCTGAGATGTATGGCGCTGGAAGCGAGACGTAGCTGAACGCCTCGTAGACAACCTGCATCGATGGGTACAGAAGCACGACCATGGACGCGCAGGCGTGCTCGTTGGAGCCCTTGAGGAAGCTGATGTCCACACCGGCAAGGTGTTTCACGTGTCTCGCCGTGCCATTCGCTAGAGCTTCAGCGCTGCATGTGTGGCCGTCAGACACGCCCAGACACCAGTGAGCCCGGTCGCACTCCTCAAGCTGCTGCTTCAGCTCCAACTGCTCCGCTACAGCAGCCAAGCCGTACAACCAAAGCCAATCAGCTCAGACGGAAAGACGCTCGCAAAGAGACTACGGACCTCGCCATTGCTCGCGCGTCTCGCTCGTCGCCGTGTCTTCGTCCGCCATGTTGGATTTGTTGTGCTCACTCACTGTTCCAATCTGATTGGCTGAAAAGAAATGTACCCATTCATTCCGACATCCAAGGGCTCCGATATCAGACGTTCTCGAATGGAATGGAAAGGCTTTCGATTGAGAATATATAGATGGAGCTACACAGTTGCAGAAATGCAGAAGCTCTCCATGGAGCTACACGCAGGAGTGATCACGGTGTTCTGGATACCCAACCGCCTAGTCGGCCGAGAGATAGACGTTCTCCACGCCGTCTTCCTCGTACGAGGAGACCAAGTGATAGCGCATGTCCATGTGGATCTCACGGATCTGCACGCGTTCGTAGACCAGCACCGACGTGACCACGCCGACAAACAGGAACAGGCACAGCAGAATCTGATGCGTCCACATGGAGAAGAAGCCGATCATGCCGTACTCGCAATACGTCGTAGCTGCGTGCTGGTAGTCCATCGAGACGTCGTGGCAGGACTGCGAGGCGTTAAACTTCACGAGCAGCACGTCGATCGCATTAATTTGCTGGCCAATGGGGTCCAAAAAGTCGCGCTTCATGCGCTGACCGATCTCTCCGTGGCCCTTGGCGTAGGTTTCCAGCTTGGTCTGCAGGGACGCCACGTCGTCCAACGTCTTGTGCACTTCCGTCGCCGCGCTTTCAAATGGGATGGTCGCGTTCACGGGGCACTCCAAGTAGTAGTTCACGACATCGTTAGTGTCAAGCAGCGTCTTGGTGCTGTTCAGCGGCGCAGCGCAGAAGTCGGCCGTCATGATGGCCGACGACAGGTAGACGCCAATGAGCGTGTGCGACACAGGGATGACGCTCAGCAGCACCAGGATGGACACGCGCAGTGGCGAGACCATGGACCAGCCGATGGACGAGATGGACAGGAAGCTGGCCAGCGCCACCGACATAATGGCGGCGTTCGTGGTGGACTTAAGCATGAAGTAGCTGAAGTCCCACTCCTTGGCCACGTCCGAGTAGTTGTTGGGCAACAGCTCATCCGTCTGGCTGGTGAGGTCCTTGGCTGCGTGCAGTAGGCTGATGGAAGCAAAGAGATAGCGTCAATAAGCTCCTGAACGATCCATCGGGCTTGGCCAACGTACCGCGAGCTTTCCACCAGCAGCTGGAAGGCGTCCGACGGCAGATCGGATTCATTAAACGACGTAACCAGTCCATCCGCGTAGCTGCGGATGAGCTCACTGGTCACCACGCTGTCTGTCGCAGAGGTCTTGGCCGTGGCAAACACGCTCGTCATGTTGGCCATGGCGTCCTGGACCACGCCGGCGCTGTAGTCCACCTGCGCTTCGCCCAGCAGGCCGCTCAAAGAGCTGATGGCGATCACAGTGAGCAGCATCACGGCCGAGATCTCCACCGTGTTGCACTCGGTCGAATAGCGACGCACGAACGCTACGAGAGAAGAGCTCATTAGCAATGTGTGCGGCTGAGTTTGAACGAACGCTGTCCAACGTACCGCTTCGGATGTGCATGAAGCAGCGCCGGACGACGATGATGCAGAGCGTGATGAACACGATCGTGCCGATGGCCAGCGAGCCGAAGAGCAGGTTGTGCAGGAACTGCTGGTAGCGCGGATCCTGCAGGTTGAAGACGTTGGTGGCGGCGCCGAAGCGGTAGAACGTGTGGAAGAACGCCACGAGCTCGCGCGCGACCTCCTTATGGTAGTCCACGGGCAGCAGACGCATGGTGTGCGGGTCGAACATGGCCTCCGTCAGCGGCATCCACAACTGAAGCCAAGAGCTACTCGGCGTCTGTTGCTGCTTCTCGATTCTTGAGGGGGAAGGAAGATGGAAAGGAATGCACCTCGCTTTTGAGGTTTTTTATAACCGAACCAGAATCAGGTGAAGAGACGTCTCAGATCCAGGTGAGGTGGAAGTTGAAGTGGTTGGACGGATGGCTGTGCTGCTGGGGGTTTCTCTCAGGGGAATGCTTGTGGATGCAAACATTCCATCAGCTGACAACTCCTGCTGGCGAAGCGATCCTCCTCACCAACCATTGAGCACGAGCACGGATCGTTACCTATGTCCTGTAACAAGCTGTCCAATTTTGGAACGGATCTGCAATCTAGATGGATCTTAAACACCAGTCAGTGCCTCCGCTCTGCCTCCTTCCTTCTCTTCCTACCGCTTGGAGCGGATCTGCTTCTCCTTACGTCGGCCGACTGCAGCCGCTGTCTTCTCCTGGATCTCCGTGATCTTGCAGGGCCGGATCGTCTCGTCAGCGTCCTCCGTGTCGGAGTCGCCAAAGTCATCGGCGGATGGCGGCAGTGGGCGCATCAATGGCGCACCGCCACTATTAGATGAGGCGCCGGCCGAGGCGCCTCCATTGGCACCGTTGTTGCCTCCTTTCTTGTGCGCAGTCTTCATGTGCGCGTGGTCCATGCTCTCGGGCTTGAGCGGACTGATCGGCGCGTTCGTGGCGATGTTGTGGATGTCCACGAGCTCGCCGATGCGCTGCTCGATGATGCCCAGCAGCGCCGTCATGTTCACGTCCGTGACGCCGTGCGCCATGAGCTGCTGCGAGAAGGACTCGTCGTTGTGGCCGATCTTGTGGAAGATGTTCATGGCGCCGTTCTTCATGATCTCCATCGTCTCGGCCGATTCGCCATGGCGCATTTCAAACACCTGCACCTTTTGCTTGGACTTCTCGATCTGGTCCTCGAGATGCTGCTTGAGCTGCTGCCGGTAAGCGTCGCTGTTGTGGCCCGAGCCGCGGCAGCTCTCGATCACCTCCTCGAGCGCGTTGTTCTCGATCTCGATGCTCTCCATCTCGGTGTTGAGCTCGTTGATCATGTTGAACAGCGAGAAGTTCTTCTCCTCGGCCGAGATGAGTGCCTGCGCGAGCTCCTCAGCGTCGCTCACGCTGGTCTTCTTCTGGATCTTGAGCAGTCCGTCCTCGACGGCCTTGAGCCGCTCGCTCTGCTTGCGCAGGTCGCTCTCCTTGGCGTTTAGCAGCCACACGTTCTTCTGGGTCTCGTCTCGCAGTTTAATATCCGGCGTGGACAGCAACTTGAATCCTCCGGGCATTCCGCTGCCGACACTTCCGCCATTGCGCAGCATCGCGTGTGGAGGCGGTCGGCCGCCTCCAGAGGCGTTCGTGGGCGTTCTCAGTCGTGGGATATCGCGGATATTGGCGCGATCGGAGTCCAGGATCATGCGCTTCTCCTGCCAGCCGGACTCAAAGTCTTCGCCGTCGTCTGTCAGCTGAGCACGCACGGATTCAATCTGCCGATTGGCACGGTCACGGGCATCGAACGCTCCTTGAGTGGCTGCGGCGATCTTGGCGATCTCGTTCTGGCGGTGGTGCGTCTCACGCTCCAGCTTGTCGTGTACGTTCTGCTGCTGCACCTTTTCCCGTCGCAGCGACTGGATCTCGTCTCGGAGCTTCTTGTTGGCGTTGCACTGCAGAGAGAGAGAGAGAGAGAGAGAGAGAGAGATAGAGTCAGGCAATGGTGCAAAGCTTCTAACGGTATCAACTACGCACCACTTCGTTGTATCGCGTGAGCACTTTGTCCAGTCGGTTCTCAAGCGTGCGGATGGACTTGATGTCGGTCGTCGCAGCGCAGAGCTGGGCGTTCGTAGTGTTGCACAGCTTCTTCTTGGTCTCGAAGTGTAGAGTTCGCAGGCGCGTGAGGCACATGTCCAGCTCGTGGGCTCGGCGCCTTTCAAAGTCCAGTCGCTTGGCGTACGTGTCGCCCTGCTGCATGAGTGAGTTCACGCGGGATTGGAACATGGGGCTCTCGAGCTTGGACGGACTCAGCGGGATCGAGTGGATATCGGGCGGGAAGACAGTCGGCGTTCGACTGGTGCTGCTCGTGAGGTGGTACCGATTGTACGTGGCCGAGTCACGCGTCGATGCGCCTCCACTGTTGCGTGGACTGAATACGTTCCCATTACTAGTGAGGCCGTTGGTCGACGTGCCATTGTTCATGGCGCTCTCGCTTGGTACTGGAAGCCTGGACTGGGCGATGCTGGTGCCGTGAGCTGGCCTTGGGCTAAATGCGTGGAGCTCGTTCCTCTATTTCTGGCCAGAGCACCACACACAAGAAGAAAATCAAAGCGAAACGCATGCGTGCAATGTGGTTGCTACCTGTCGATTGCGGTTGTTTTTAGCCTGCTCATTCTTCCTTCTGGTAGTCTCCTCCATCCAGTTCACGCGTCCAGTCGAACGCTTCCCAGTCGGGCAGAAATACCAGCACAGTCTCCTTCTCCTTCTCGAACGACCGGCGGTTGCCAGCGTCATGACGGCCGTACTTGGGCGGATCGACGTCCAGCATGCCAGCCACAACGTTGACGCCGAAGTCACGTGGGAACTGCGCTTCGTCTTCAATCACATGCGCATAGCCACCGTTCGGCCACTCGATGTGGAAGTAGGCGAACTGAGGCGGTACGTGACGCTTGACACCGCCCTGCGCAGTGTCGATGAGCTTCTTGTGGGTCGACCATTCTTCGTCCACCTGCACCAGCTCCTGCTTGAAATACAATGGCGTGTCCATGGCCAGATCGGTCGGTACAGGGATGCACTCGATGCACGTGTGTCGCTTGCGATGCGGAGCGCTCGTGTGCTCCATGAATACCATCGACATTTTGTACTTCTTGGCGCACATCTTGAGCAGCGCTTTCTGGAAGTGCTTCATTTCGTCCCACGCCTGCTCGTTCGCCTGCGTGAACGCGCACGTGTGGTCCATGGGCACGATCACGCAATGGAGAGCGTGCAATCGCGGTCGATCTGGGATCGCCAGGTACGTGAACTCGCCCATCGAGAGCATCAAGTGCTTCTTGAAGCCGGGGCTCTGCATACAAAGCATGCATTTCTGCGTCCGATTGTCCCATTGCTTCGTTTCACGGACATTGCGTGCGTGATCCCTCTCGGCACGGGCGCGCTTGGTGAGTCGGCTGTCAGGCTCTTGCAGCATCTTGGTGTCGATTTGGTCTTCTTCGTCAAAGCCACTCGACAGGTTCTGTGCGTTCACCTCGGTGCCCTTGTAGCCCGACCCCAATCGAATGATATTACGCGCGTGGGTGTCGTCCATGTTGCCTCCGGGGCCCATGTGCGCACTGGCCATGCGCTCCTCGCGAACAAGCTCTTCCAGCGACATGGAGCCGGTTTCGCGATCACTCTCCTCACGCTTCTTTTTGCCCTTGCGGGAGCCATAGCGCATATCCTCCTTCTCGAGCGGAGGAAGCGCGCCGTTAATGGCTTCAAAGTGCGGGATCTCGGTTGCGATCGTTTCCTGTTCGCGCTTGGCTTCCAGCTCGTTCAGCTGGTTCTTCAGTTTGTGGAACAGCTCGGTCTTGCCCATCATCTGCGCACGCAATGCACGAGCAGCGAGCTTGTTCAAGTCCACATCATCCTCTTCTTCATTCTTCTCACGAAGTGCCGGTGCAGACTTGCTCTTGCTCTCTTCTGGCTTGGCTTCTTGAGCAACGATTGTAGAGCCAGTGCTCTCCTTGCTGCTGCTTCCGCCGTAGAGGAACGCACGTTTGCGATCTTGAATTTCTTTCTCTTCTCGAGCCTTTTCTTCGTCCACAACCACCGGCTTCTGCGGTGCAGCAATGCGCACAGGCTGCTGCTGCTTCTCTGGGCTCGTTTCCTTAGTGCCTTCTCGCTTGGGCGAAGGCAATCGCTCCTTTCGGACTGGCGATCGGGAACGCGAGCGACCTTTTGGGCTTCTCGATCGACGTCTTTGACGCTTTAACGAGTCGTAATCTCGCCGTCTGCTGCGACTGCGGCTGCGGCTACTCGCGCGTCGTCGTCGGTCGTTTGGCCGCTCTTCTCTCGTGTTGCGATTCTTCACATGGCGCTCCTCAAAGTCTGGCAAACGGTCGTAATCAATTGGCTCGTCATCGTCATAGTCGTCATTCTTCTTCTTCTCTTCGTCATGACGTCGTGACTCTTGATAACTGCGACGGCTTTCGCCACTCACAGTCGACGACCGAGAGACCGATTGCTGCACTCGCGTCGAGTAACTCGCCAGCAGCGTTCGATCGTTCACATCGCGGCCGATCGGAAGCGTCTTGCGCTTTGACGACCGCTTCGCATCGCCAGCTTCTTCGCCGTGGCGCTTGTAATGCAGATGGGCATGCGAACGCGCCGATCCCCGCGTGCTCTGCTTGAGCTCATCGACTGAGGCGCCGGCATGCTCCTTGAGAATGGTATCGAGCGATGAGCCGGTCTTCCGAGCCTTTTCCTGCGCTCGCTGGAGCATTTTGGCTCGCCAACTGGCCCCGCCGTCTCCAAACAGCGGCACCTCTTCATCCTTCTCGGATGACTCCTGGACTGAGTCCTCCATGGGCTGGCGCTGGTCCGGGTTCTTTGGGTCGTAGAGACCGTAGAGCATGCCGGTCACGGGCTCGCGAATGCCGGCGTCGATCTCGCTCTGGATGCGCTTGGCCTTTTCTTCCTCTCGGATCTCGTCCGCGGTCTTGGGGATCTCTAGCGCTTGAGTCTCAGCGGCCATGAACGGCTGATCACACACACAGAAGCGTCAGGGGGCAGACACCAGCAGCGCACTGACGTGAATGGGCAGCAGACTCACCATGGTCATCCACTCGTCTCGATCCAGCGCCTTGGGTGTGGGCTGCGGCTCCTCATCGGACGCACTGTCGTCTCCACTGCTGCTGCTATCGGAGGAGCGGGACTTGTGCTTGTGCTTGCTCTTCTTCTTCTTGTAACTCTTCTTATTCCTCTTGTCCTTCTTGGCCTCCGATCTCTTGCCGCCCACGCGCTGCTCCAAGGCCGGATTGATCCAATCCTGCACAACAAGCGTCAGTCTCCTGCTCTTCAAGGCAATAAGCACCAGTCGTCAACACACCTTATGCTGCCGTGGCTTGTGCTTGAGCTTGTCCTCCTTGCGCTGCTTCTTCCTGTCGCCCTTGCGCTCGCCTTCCTTCAGGAACGAGATGCCCTGCAGCAGAGAGCTCATGCTGCCCAAATGGAGCTGCTCGTCTCGTTATGCCATCCATGATTGGCTATAATCCCTTGGTTTTACTATCAACGATTGGCTACGCTGGATTGATAATAGCCAATCGAAAGTGTTAAATAGTGTATTATGACACACCCCGGGGTGCCGCCAAGTGATCTCGGTAGTCACGCTCTTGAAGCGCACAGCACAGCGCGGTGATCTTCCCGTCTGTTGGTCTTTCGATCCAGCGACAGCCGCAGCTGACGCCAGGATGTTCGCTCGGTGGAGCTTTAGTAGTGATCTCCCTCGCGTCCGGAAGGTGTCAGTCCGAACAACAGAAACAACTTCCGTCTGGACGCAATTCTCCAAGATTCCTCCTTATGGGATATGTTACTTATCCGCCGTGTGTCCATTGACAGGCGTCTTGAAACCGGCGACTCAACGTTGCACGCTCCTTCGTTCGTATGTGCGTCTCTCCATCCCAACTCACTCTGCCACTAACACGAAAGACACTGAGCAGCAAGCTGCAAGAGAGAGATATGCCAAGACGTACATGGCATCATGCGTGCGAATAATACGCGATTGAAGCCAGCGCGTATAGATGAATAAGGTCCCGAGAAACTTCTATTCCTCTTTTTTATACCTGGTTCCACCTAAGGCGCGTCCTGTTTGACAATCGCTTTGGTTGCTGAATTCCCTCCAATTCCCAACTTTCACACAAAAGCCCAATTCGTTGCGTTCATCAGCAACGTCAATGCTCCGGCTTTTTCAGCCCCGAAGGTCCGTGAGACGTTTCCCAAGTGCACCTAAATGACTAGTCATCGTGACAACTTCAATTGACTCTATAGCAGAAGCATCACAAAATGTTGTTATTCGATTCCCCATTTTTTCCACATTTTTTGTGGGGAACGTGCGTATGGAAAGAAGCCAGCGGCTGCAGTCCAAAAGGGGACCACGAGCGGCCGCAGTTGGTTGCCATTCTACGTTTACACCAAGATGGTGAACAAGCTCAAGAAGTTCTTCCGGCAAATGGGCGGCAAGCCGTCGGCGTCGTCCTCCGCCGCCAGCGGGGGCTTCGCGGTGCTGTCGTCGAGCGACAACCAGTACCTGAGTCCGCGGCAGTACCAGCGCCAGGGCTTCTCCAGCGACGCGCTGCGCATCGACACGGCCGGGACCAGCGCCGTGGTGGCCGCGCCGTCGCCCGGCACACGCAGCGGCAGCAGCGACCAGGCGAGCACGACCCCCAGCGTGCCCGAGATCAAGTGGGGGTCGCTGCTGGCCAAGATCCCCAAGCTCGTGGCCGATGCGACCACGGCGTCGCCCAATACGCAGAGCAGCGAGGAGATGGCCACGCTCACGGAGCTGCTGAACCAAATGGCGGCCAAGGAGCAGCAGATCCAGATCCTGCAGTTCTACATGGGCCACTCGTTCCAGTCGCCACGCGGCCGCAACCTGGCGATCTCCAACTGGGAGCAGCGCCGCGTCTTCCGCCAATGCCGGCGAGCGCTGTTGCTCTGCTGGAAGTTCGTTCTGGGCCAGCTGAACGACGACAACACGCACATGAGCGACGAGCGCAAGGACATGTACTTCCAGCTCATCGGCCTCATTGCGCAGCGCGTCGAGTTCAATCTGATGGACACGAGCGCCGCGTCCTCAGCCAACAGCAATGGACGCAGCTCCAAGCCTTCGTCTCGCAATGCAGCGCCTCAAGCCACAGCGAACCACTTTGGCTGGCAGGCCAACTCGCCAACGTCAGCGTCTGTCAGTGCGCTGGAGCTCTCGAGCACCAGCGAGACCAGCAGCAACAGCAACGAGCCCGAAGGCACCGAGGGCGAGCGCGACATGTACCTGTACCGCTGTCTGCTGGTCGCGACCTTCAAGTACGTGGTCGAGAACATCGACGCCGCCAGAGTCAAGAAGCGGTCCTTCATCACGATCTCCGAGTCCAAGTTCTTCGCCAACATCATGGCGATCTGCTTCTTCCGCGTGCCCGTGATCCAGAGCATGATCATGGACCACGTCTTCCAGGCGTACAAGCAGAAGAAGTGGGAGACCCAGGCGCCAACCGACGAGCAGCGCATGGTGCCGCCTCTCACCTCGTCCATCGACGACCCAGTCAACCGCATGAACCGGAGACGCTCGTCCACCAAGCCCTGGAGCGGCATCTCGTTCAACGGCTCGCTGTATCGATGGAGCGAGTTTGACGGCCAGATCCTGGACGAGGGCGACAACATTGGAGACTCCTACGATCCGTCATCGTCTTCACTGAGCGATCAGTCTTCGGACTCGGGCGACAGCAACCACGCGCCTTCGTCCTACGCTGCTCCAAGCAGAGCTGTGATTGAGAAATTCAAGAAACTCAACCCGACGTTGCTGCGCTGGGGAAAATACGCGCCGTACTTGGGGCCTTATGCCGACAGCGACGTGTTCCGGATGCACGAGACCATGCGCTCCAGCTGGCTGGAGAAATTAACCCACGATGGCGAGTTCTTCGCCATGTTCATGGGCTCGTATGCTCTGCATGCCGATGTCGTCGCTGTGGGGGAGATCCTGTGGGCGTCTCTGCCTGGATACGTGCTGCTGGTTCGATCTTCTCTGCTGCTGCTTCGCGAAGCTTGCATGAAGAAGTTTCTCTACGTCAGCGAAGCAGTGGCGTCTCCGACAATGGAGTTTTCTGACCCGGACGGTAGACAACCGTTCCAGGTCTCAGCGCTGCGTGGAGTGAAAACAGTGTTCGATTCGGTCTCGCTCTGGCTGCGCAACAAGGACATCATTGAGAGCTGCGTGTTGGCAGTCTACGAATGCACCAACCTGTTCGTCGTGCGCAGTGTCGAGGTGTGTCTGGGCCGATTGGAAGAGTGGTTTCGCATTGCTGCGACTCAAACGGATGCAAACGGAGCGACCGTGTACCAACTTCCACCAAGTTTCACGGGCCATTCGTTTGCGATTGGCATCCGGCTGTTGCTCTCAAGCGACAGCTTTGAGGTCCTGAACCGTGTGCTTCAATTTCTGTACAACCGGATGGACTATTTCGCGGGTGAACTGCGACAGAATATCCTGAAGGCCATCGTGCAACGGCATATGCATCTCTTCCTGCACTGGAATGTCGATGTCCGCAACAGCTACCACCACTTGCTCGTCTACAAGATCGTGCGCATTAATCGATATCTATTGGACTCGCCTATCGACCACTTGCTGATCGGAAGACATGCGATCTCACCATCGGAGGCCGAGAACCCGGCCTTGAACGAGTACGAAGATCAGGACGAAGTGGATTCGCCAGTGCATCACAGCAATTCCGACCATGGGCAGCCGTTCGATATGACAACGGCCGAATTTAACGCACTACGCCTGGAGCAGGCGCTGTGGCGTGCCTTTGATGCCTGCATTGCCTGCATCTGTGGCCAGGAGCGCAAGAATGCTCGCGAAGGCAATATCCGATACCAGAACGACTTGCTCGCGGCTCGCAGTCGAGCGATTGCTTTCCAAAGACTCAACAGGCAAACTGCTGACGATGCGGAAATGACAGACAAGAGCGAAGGTCTTCCAGGCGGCAAGCCCTGGCACGAGGTGGAGCTTCTGGACGAAGAGCTACGACGAGAACCTCCGTATTACCTCCGGTATCTCCCTGCAGAAGAAGTAGCGCACCTTGAAGACCTGCAACGCATGGCAAGCACAGTCAAGTACCCGCTGGAGCTGCAAGTGTACGCCAGTCTGTCCTTGCGCAACTATTCCGACCTACTCAAGAACTATTACCGCGCTCTGAGTACCATAGGCACAGTTGAAGCCCCGCCATTGGGCTTCTACTAACTGTAATCCTATCATGCGTTCGTCTGTCCTATTGCGATGTGAGTGCTGCATGTTCGAATGTAGTTAGGCCACGCAGATCCATTCAGCGTCTTGCGAAATGCGATTGTGATTCTCAAACAGGCCCGCGACTTATTTTTAGGTCGACTTTTTCCTCGTGAGGCTGTCGCATTCCCGTTCACGATGCCCGTCGACCGATTTCCAAGAGCATCGAGTGCCCCAAAGCGGTCGCTCTTGAGCCAATCTTGCGACGGCATTCCGCACCATGGAGAGAGAGCGACTAACGGACAGCCCAGACGCCCGAAAACCACTCCGGTAGGACTCGCATTGTGACATAATCGAACGAAGTGGCTGACGATGTTGTGTACGTGCGTATTCGTTTTTAGAAACCACGTGTGCGTCGCTTGCTACTTGGGCCTGGACAAGCGCACTCCAGCGAAATCAGTGGGCGAGATGATGTCAGCCTTGAGACTGAGTCCTTCATGACGCAGTTACCACCCTCGCCGCCACGAATGAAGGCGAGCATAGTGTTCGCCGCTCAAGATGATACTGATATCGACGCTGTCGCGATCACTGAGGAAAAGCAGGAGCTCACGATCTCTTCCCGTGTATTGGCGCATGATGAACAAGTAGCAGTGAACGAAAGCGCTAGTTCCAGTGCTGCTTTCGAGTCGATTTCTTTAGCGGATGGCGATGACGAAAAGGGCTCAAGCTTTTCTCAAACGGAAGAAGCGGAGGGATCAGCGAGTGAGGAGACGGTCTCGAATCCAGATCGAAGTGATCTCTTCTTCCAATCTGATCACCATGACGAAGGCAACGACACTAGAACAGACGCGAATGGAAACGAAGACTCAGAGAAAGTAAATGATCTAAGCGATGAACGCTCAGGTCCTCAAGCTGTCGATGTGGATGTTTGTACCGATTCGTCAAGCGACCAGAACTCATATCAGCCAGAGGACGATCTCGACAACGAGGATCCAGCAGCTGATACTGAAAAACTGAGCCTGGATGAAGAATGGCTCCGATGTGAGCTGGAAAGCCGCTCAGGCAAACATGCTCAAGACATGGACAACGACAAAGACGATGAAGAGTACCGACGGTCGCTGGCTTCACGGCAGCAGTTCCAGGATGAAGATGTACGCCGGCAAGTGGTTCGTGTTGAGTTGCAAAGCTACGTGGCGTCATTGACAACGCGCAAGGATGAAAGCGGGGACGCCTTTGTCACGTTCCCGAAGAACTACGATCAAGTGGTTTCGCTCATGACTGAGCAGGATATGCGCGATGAAGATAGCGATCCTGGTGCTGGAGCCAGCACGAGTCACAATAACTGGTCGCGCGTGCTAATTCAGAACGCACTGCTGAAGCAAAATGCCTACGTGAGTATACCTTTTGGTTTGTCTGAGTGCATGATTTCGCATAGGCTTACGCAGTTTCTTCCAACAACCAGGGAGTCTTGGATGGAGGAGATGAAGACAGCACGGGCGATGGCCTTACAGCGAAGATTGCGCTCAAGATGGCTCGCATCCGCCAACTGGACGCTGTTCTCGAAGAGAAGCTGGGAAAGAACCTTTACGCCGGCGCCACAGCAGCAAACAAGAGAGCGAATAATCCGACGGAGAATGAGATCACAAGCAGATTGAAGACATTTGTCACGCAGCCACAATCGGTGGCGAAGAGCATCCAGCAGGAGCCAAGCGTCTCACGGAGTGGTCGACGCACAGGCAAGAACTCCGTCCCCAGTGTGGCGCAAATTGCGACACTAAAGGGCAAGCTGAACTTTGTGGAGCGCAACAAGCAAGTGGTTGAGAACGGCATGCGTGCAAATCTGACCAAAGACGAAGAAGCTCGACTTGGGGAGTTGCTGGGAGGTGCAGCACAGGATGCAAATGAAACGATGGGCAATGCTGAGCCCAGTAGCAGCAGTGGCACGCTAGACATCAATGTGTTTGCGATGGACGCAGACGAGAAGCAAGCGATTGAGCAGCTGCTGTCGGTTAAGCGAGAGGATGATCTTTCGTTTCTGCTGGCTCCATTGGCCGAAACAAATGCACGAGAGCTGAGCGAAGGTCTGGCCAGGAAAGAGACCGGGAACGTGATCCAAGCTAACCGAGTCGATCGTCTGCAGAGACAGCGACTCGAGCGTATCGATCAGGAACTCCGTCTGCTGCAGGAAACACAGGCGATCGAGATCCAGGCGGATGAACAAGAGGACGACGAGGACAACGAGTCAGTGATGGACGACTGCCAGAGCGAGATGTCGTACAAGACCAGCGTCTCGATGTCTTCAACGTGCTCAACGCGGTCGGGCGTGATCTCTCGTCGAGAGTTCAGTCGATTTGTGGCCGCTGAGGTCGCGCGAAGCCATAATGAAGAACGCGGTGTCAAGGCGAGCTCAGGCGCCATCCAGGGACTTCTGAGCTCATTTACGCATCTCTTCGCGAGACCGGAAGCTGCCATGGCCACGTAGGACTGTTTACATTCACAAGCATTTCCCCACAGAACTGAGTCGGGAATGCTGAGTAGAAGGAAGCAGAGGAGACTTAAGATCTATCCAGTTTGCAGATCCGTTTCAAAATTGGACAGCGTATTTAAATTTGAGGCCACTGGTGCTCCGGTGCTGAAGCAATCGACGCAATGAACAGGAAGCGCGCCGTGCAAGACGAGCTCGTCCAGCCTGCAAAGAAGAGAAAGGTGGCAGCGTTCATTCCAGCCGCACTGTGCGCTTGCTACTATACCACAGACGAGCACGATGCGTCGACTGGAAACGAGATCCGGTCAGGTCATGCGAGTCTTCCGGATCGTGTGATGGCGGAGAGCTATGAAGAGGCCATAGACAATGGAGCAGCGATTGCACTCAGCTCCAAAGGCGACGCAGAAGAGAGACCAGCAGAAGCCACACATGGTTCATGTTAATGATGAATAGTGATTTACTGTCTCCTTCAACGGAACGATCTCTAAGGGCTTCGTTCTTACGGCGTCATGGTGCTGGCGTCGGCGCCTGGCACGCGAATCACCTCGTGGTAGTCGTCGTGGTAGTCGTCGGCGATGTTGAACTCCTTGAGCAGCGCATTGTAGTAGTCGATCACGTGGTGGTTGTACGCGCGCTTGGCGGCGTACTCGCCGTCCATGAACGACCGCTTGAAGCCCGTGACGATGATGCGGCGCAACTCATGCGGCGACAGGTCGAACGCGTCGCACGCGAGCCGCACCTCCTTGAACATGTTGGTGTGCGACACGGTGCAGTTGTCGGTGCAGAGACTCACGGCGAGCTTGTTGTCGATCATGCGGCGGATCGGGTGGCCCGAGACGTCCTGGTTCATGGCCGGCACGGTCTGCAGGTTGCTCGAGAGGCACACCTCGATGCACGTGCGCGTGTTGCCGATGTACTGCACCAGGTCGTGGCAGTAGCTCTGCTTCTGCGGCTCCGTCATGCCGGCGATCTCGATCTCGTCGTGATGGAAGAGGTGGAAGCCGTGGCCGATCCGCTCGGCGTGCAGGTCCGTGATGGCCTGGAAGATGCTCTCGGGCCCGTAGCCTTCGCCCGCGTGCACGGTCTTGTGCAGGAACTTCTTGTGCGCGAACGCGAACGCCTCGGTGTGGTCTTCGGCCGGGTACCCGCGCTCGGCGCCGGCGATATCGAGCGCCACGATGGGCACGCCGTGGGTCTTCTTGGTCTCGTAGGCCTGCGTGATGAGTGCCATGGACGCCAGGCCGTACAGCCGGTGCTCGTCCTCGTGCCGGTGCACCTCGCAGAACTGCTCGTAGTACGGCGAGAAGCCGCCCGTGAAGAACCGCATGGCGCACACGATGATGCCGTACGCGAAGCGCGGCGCCAGGCCGGACACCACGTCGGCGTCGCGGGCGTTCCACTCGTCCGTGGCTCGCTTCAGACCAGCGTCCACTGCCAGCAGCACCTCCTCCAGCGAGAGTTTGCCCGGCACGGCGTTCAGCTGCGGCGCGAAGCGGGTCTCAAAATACCGCACGCCGACGGTGTACTGGTCGCACGCGAGCTCGTAGGCCACGCGCTCGAGCGCCGAGGCCTGGCGCAGCACGGCCGTGGAGTAGGCGAAGCACACGAGGTACTCCTCGAGGTTGGCGTACGTCTCCTTGAAGACGCAGGACGAGAGCTCCTGGCGGTCGTAGGTCGGCAGCTCCACGCCCTGCTCCTGCGCCAGCTCGATGAGCGTCTCGGGCCGCAGGCAGCCGTCCAGGTGGCAGTGCAGGTCCGTCTTGGGCACCTTGCGCAGGAACTCGTCCGGGTACCGGTCGTTGCGCGGGAACGTGCGGCGCGTGGCCGGCGCAGAGGAGCAGGAGGAGGACGACGACGCCATGCGCACTGATGGGCGAATGGCTGAATGAGCCGCTGCGGGACGAGCTGGTCGTGTTGAACTGACAATATGTGAGTATGTGGGCTCGCACAGTGAAACATAAAAAACGGCATATTTACCCCTATTCTGGCAGTATTTCCACGATTTGAAATTCGCATTCAGATGGAGGGTTTATTCTTTGATTCATTCTTAAATCAGTACATTCTCAATGTTGTGGACGGAAAACATTGGAAGAAAGTCATGCATGTACTGACATGGGTTAACGCGTCAACATGAATGATGGTCCAGATCCAGTGACATGCAGTGGACAGGCAACCGTGTCTCTAGCATGCCATGGGTGGCGTCGCGATCGGAGTCGGGACCACAGGATCGTCCGTGGGAGCCACAATTGGGCTAGAAGTCGGCTTGAAGGTCGGAGCAGGCGTTGAGTGAGAGGTCGGTGCTGGTGCTGGTGCTGGTGCCGGTGTCGGGCCTGGCACCGGAGCTGGTGCTGAGGTGGGTCGCGGTCCCGGAGCTGGAGCAGAAGTGGGTCTCGGTGCCGGAGCAGGAGCAGGCGCCTTGCAGATAAGAGATTGCCCGGAGCAAGTCTGATCACTCACAGGGCACGAGTCCAGCTCCTTGACGCACAGCATCCAGCACGTGGCTCCATGGCTCGGGCCTGAGGCACAGTTGCAAAACTTGGAGCAGGCCGCAGCGTCACCGTCGTGGTCACGATTGCAGACCACACCGCAGGACTCTTCGGGCGTTCCAGCACCAGGCTTGATCGTGCAATCACGGAACGAGCACTCGGCAAGAGCAGAGGCCTCCAACTGACGACCTGGTGCGCAGCCCAGAGTCATGGTGTCCACAGCCACATCCTGGGCCAGGAATCGTGAGGTCGCGTTCGTGTGCTCCTCAAAGCTCATCTGCTTGAGCATGCGGTGGTAGGACGGCAGCAACGTCATTTTGCCGAACCAGGCGCGGAGCAGGCGTTCCGTAGCGGTGTTGGTGCCGGTGCTGGTTGTTTGAGGCATCCGCATGCCATGCATCACAGCATGCAGAGGCTCCGAGGACGACACCCATTGTGAAAAGCCCGTGCCGATCATGATCGTGAGTGCGTTCTCCTTAAGCACGGGGCGCACTCGCTGGTGGTCGTGGGTTTCGATGACCAGACCCGAGTCGGCGTCGGTGCTGCCGACCGAGACCTGAGTCAGCGTGTTGTCGCTCTGCACCGAGTAGAATACCGGCGTCGGGAACGCGATGAACATGCCGTCGTCTTCGTGTAGCGGCAGAGACAGATCGTCAACGCTCTGCGACGCGAGATTGCGGCCACTAAAGTCGGCTGAAGGCGCCTCGTAGGCATGGAAATGGTCCAGCCGCACTGCGTCGCCGAAAAGTTGGCGGTTGCTGGTCGTCTGGGCGTATCCATCGCGCGTTGTGAAGCCCGTGGCATCAAGCGTCGCTGCGAGCGTGTACACAGCTCGCTCCAGCATGAGCGTGAACTCCTGATAGACCGCCGCGTATCCGGGGCACTGGGCATCGGTTTTCTGCATGGCCAGCACATCGAGATCCTGGCCGGCGGTCGTGCTGATGGTGTAGCGCTGCGTTCCATCGGCCAGCGTCTTGCGCAGCAAGAACTCGGCGTTGGCCTGTTCAGCCGAGACGGCGCACGCGGCAGCAGCCTGGAGATACGCAGCTCGCGTCTGCGTGTAGCCGGGAATGTTGGTGAGGCTGATGATGCCGTCGGCCTTGAGCGCCGAGAGCACCTGGCTGGGGACGTCGCTGCTGTAGAGCTGAGTGTAGTCGAACGTAGGCACGTCGAACGCAGGGACTTCTGTAGCGGCCGTGAGCGAGGCGGCCGCTAGCCCCAGGAGCGTGAGGAGCTTACACGAGTGGAACACCATTGGGTTGGACGTCAGACGGCTGAGTGGCTGAAGCGGGGAATTCGCAACTGAGGCTTGGAGAGGAAGCCTGTGGAGGAAGCACAGATAGTCAAGCACGCTGCAGTCCACATGATCGGAGCTACTGTAGCCCTGTCATTCTGGTACAGCAGTTGCGCTCCTCCGTATCCAGAGCCACAGGAGAGAGACAGAACCAGCTTCTCTTGGCAAGCAATCATAGAGGGAGGAGGTTGAAAGGCTTGAGCCTCTTGGAGCTGGCGTGTGGCTCTGAGCCTCTCAGTAGAACCAACGGCAGATCTTTCTTCCCGACGATTCGTGGTTGAGACGGATCTGATTCGGAGCCAAATGTTGAAGCTGGCTGTTCCAGTGGTGGTGTCTGAACACGCAGAACAGCATGACGTCCATGAAGATGACGTTCCAAGAGAGGCACAAGAGGAAGGAAGAGGAGAGATGTAGAGATGAATGGAGTTTATTTGCAAAAGAACTAGCTGCCTAATAATACACGTTAGCAAAATGGTCATCAATAAACCTGTATCCAGTCGATAAAGGCGGGGCGGCACTTCGTTAACTTTACTTGTACATCGAAGGAAGCTCTTTCTTCCGACTCAGGCACACGAAAAAAAGGCAATGAGGGGCAAATAGCGCAACCATCGGACTCGAACGCCTGGCCAAACCATGAGCAGATTCAAACTCGGTGCTGAAGATTTCAAACTTGACCGCGAAAGAGTTCTCATGACTGGACAGCTCGAGCCTTCAGAAGACCGATTACCACGCACTGTTGTCTTCGCTGCGAGGAGGGCCACGCGAGCTGCTGCCGCCGCCGCCGTAACCACCGCTGCTACCACCGCCGTAGCCACCGCCAGCACCGCCGCCGTAGCCACCGCCAAAGCCACTGCTGGCCGGAGCACGACCACCGCCACCAGCACGGTCGTCGCGACGGAAATCTCTAGCACCGAAGCGAGAGCCACCACGACCGCCACGGCCGCCGCCGCCACCACGGCCTCCGCCACGGAATCCGCTGTTGGCCATCTGGTCCAGCCAAGCGGGGCACTCCTGTCCGTTCTCCACAAGGAGCTCGTAGATCTCACGAGCAATGTTGCGGTTCTTGTCGTTCATCATGGAAAGAGCGGCACCAGTGTTACCCACACGGCCGGTACGACCAATACGATGCACGTAGTCGTCAATGTTGCTGGGCAGATCGTAGTTGATGACCTGGGTCACACCGTTGATATCAAGACCACGGGCGGCAACATCGGTAGCCACAAGCACGGGCGTTCGGCCCGACTTGAAGCTGGCCAGAGCGGCTTCACGTTCGCGCTGCGAGCGGTCACCGTGGATGGACGTAGCCGGGAAACCTTCGCGGCACAGCAGATCTTCCAGGTAGTCGGCGTTACGCTTGGTTTCGACGAAGACCAGAATCAGACCATCCTGGACCTGGTTCAGGAAGCGGATCAGGTAGTCTTCCTTGTCGTACTGCTCAATGTATTCGACGGACTGCTTGACATCCTTGGAGGCGGAACCGACACGGCCGACCGTCAAGAAAATGTAGTCCTGCAGGAAATCGGAAGCCAGACGCTGGATTTCACGGGGGAAGGTAGCACTGAACATGAACGTCTGACGTTCACGCGGCATGTCTTCCTGCTCGACGATGCGACGAATCTGCGGCTCGAAACCCATATCAAGCATGCGATCGGCTTCATCAAGAATCAGGAAGCGGATGTGGCTGAGCGAGATACGGCCACGTTCCATCAGATCCACAAGACGACCGGGGGTGGCCACAAGCAGATCGCAACCGCGTTCCAGTTCGCGAAGCTGGCGGCCGACTTCAGCACCACCGTACACAACAACGGGGGCAATACCCGTGCAGTAGCAGAACTTCTTGGCTTCGTCGTAAATCTGCGAGGCCAGTTCACGCGTGGGCGCGAGACACAGCGCAGACGGGAAAATCTTGCGCGAGCGGCCGCTGCCAACCTCAGGAGGAGGCGTGCCACCGACGCGGAGCATGGCAGCGAGCGTGGGGAACAGGAAACCACCCGTCTTACCGGAACCGGTCTGGGCACAGGCCATCATATCACGACCAGCAAGTCCGATCGGAATCGAGTACTTCTGCACGGGCGTGGGCTTGGAGTACTTGCAAAGGTTCAGGTTGCGGATGACCTCAGGGCCCAACTGCTCCTCACCGAACTCCGAGATGGGCTCGGGCACGTTTTCACCGCTCGTCTCGACGGGAATGTCGTCGTACTTGTCGAAGTTGATACCGGACGACTTGGCGTCGCCGAAAAGCTCGTGTTCGAGGCGCTCGTTGGGGCGCAGGTCACCGTGGTAGCCGAGTTCGTTGGGGCGGTTACCGCCGCCTCCGTAGCCACCGCGGCTTCCACCACCGTAGCCACCGCGGTCACCACCGCGGTCGCCACCATAGCCGCCACTACGTTCACGGTCGCCGTAGCCGCCACGGCTGCTGCCGCTGGATTCGAAGCCAGCCCATCGCGAGTTCTGGCGAGGCTCGGCACGTTCGCGCGATCCACCACGAGGCGCGTAGCCACGATCGCCACCACGGTCACCGCCGTAGCCGCCACCGCCGCCACCGTAGCCACCGCGACGGTCATCACCGCCGTAGCCGCCGCTGCGTTCCTCGCGGAAACCACCGCCGCCGCCACCGCCACTGCCGTTGCGGAGATGGGGTGGCACGTAAGAAGATCTTCCTGTGATACCAGTAGGGAAAGACACATGTGAGCATCCATTGCGCAAAGTTTGAGCAGTGCGGAATCGGCATTGCCGTCGACGTTCTGCAGCATGCGGCACATGGTTGCAAAGCAGATCGTGTACTCTGTCTCATGGGCCCATGCTGCAACGCGTAGACGGCCATGCGCGTGCACAGAGAGCGATTGCATGCAGCGGCTTGATACATACCTCCCTCCATATTTATTTGCTGTCGAGTCCTGCTTGAGTGTCTCTTTTGTTGTGTTCACCTTTTGTGGTGCGCGGGGGGCGGGCACGGATTCGTGACCGCGTTGCGGTCCGTAATTTACCGAGGTGTCCCATAGTTACGGAGGCCCAGCTGGACGGAAAGACGGTCATTTACGGAAAGAAAACCCATCTGCGACCGTGGGCAGCGAATAAAAAAGCCTCAGCCTCAATGGGAGAGAGGGTGCGTCCTTCACCACCCAATTGCCAGGCGGTCAGCAACGTCTCTGATTGGCCAAAAGAAGTTGTTACAGAGATAATCTTTTCCACCAATCAGAGAACATTCTTCGCGAGAAGCTCAGAAAGCCGGTCAGAAAGCCGGGAGAACCAACATGGATACGCTTTTCGGCGGTGCGATGATGCGGCAGAAGGCTATTTACTGTCTCCATGGAGCCCAGGAATAGAGCAGCTGCCGCTGCTGTTGAGAGGAGAGTGAAGACTCCAAGAAGTCGGCCACCAAGCAATTGCGCGGACGATGGCAGAAGCACCAGCAGCTGCGCCGCCAGGCTCCGCTCGAGAGGGCTCGCGCGTGCGTGAGGTCAATGTGGAGATGCTGGTGCACGCCACAAAGCTCAGTGTAGGCAAGAATGAGAACCTGGATCATTATCTCAAGAGACTCACGCACTTGACGCTGAACGGCACGCCCAAGCGTCTATTGCAGCGCATTCAGAACCTGCACCACTGTCCGAGTCTGCAAGTTCTGTATCTGTACGACAACGCGATCACCATGATTGAGAATCTGGACGTCGTTCCGCTGATCACGCATCTGCATTTGCAGAATAATCAGATTGAGCGACTGGAAAACCTGGAGCCGCTGACCAAGATGGAGAAGCTGTACGTTGAGGGCAACCGCATTGCAAGGCTGGAAGGGCTGCAAGACTGTCATTCCCTGCAAGAACTGCATCTAGCGAACCAAGTGCTGGCTCCAGACGTCGAGTTAACATTCCAGATGGAGTCGATGCATACTCTTGCGGTGGGTGGTGTACATGAGTGCTCTTGCTTTGTGCAATATCCTGATACCTGATCGGTCGATGCTCCTGTAGTATTCATTGCGCGTACTCAACCTCTCGAATTGTCACTTGGCTTCAGTTAATTCACTGCTCAATCTCCGCAGTCTCGAGCAATTGGATCTCTCCAAGAATCGATTGAGCTCACTGGAGGACCTCTTCGAGATGCTGGGCAATCTCTCGAGACTGGAGAACCTGGATCTGACTCACAACCAAGTCACGACCACGCTCAAGTATCGCGAACGGATGATCTCGTTCTCGAGTCCGCGGCTGTCGGTGCTGGACAAGAAAGACATTGACGCCAACCAGCGACGCATGATGCAGTCGCATCTGGCGCACAAATTCAGGTACTGCAGCTAAACCTATTGGTTGTGGCGTCAGCATTTGTGACGATGGCATTCATTCCTATCTGAATGCGATGCAGGAAACGTCAAGAGGCAGCAGACGCCCCATCCAACAACCCTGTAGAGCACTCGACGTCTGTGGCGCTGCATGCGTCAGGCTCTGGAGTGACTCGTACCAACGAGGTCGTTCGTAAGACGACCCACGGATCAAGCGTTCATCAGCTGCGCAGCGTGCATGTGACTGCGACTTTGAAGCCGCATCGACTATCCAAAGGCAAATGCGATGCACCTGGACTCGGGGTCGCTGGGGCTCCATGTCCAACGAAAAGCAGCAGCGCCGTGGCTCTCCGATCCAACAGCAGCACCAATAACAACAGCAAACATTAATGCATAGGATCTAGAAATGAGGTTGATTTTTCAGGTTCAAGCGAGTTACTTTCGCTTCGCCAGGCTCAGCGCAACGACAGAAGCGGCGCCAACGACGGCGGCAGCAAGGCCGTACATGAGCGACTTGTGGTACAGAGGGCACGAAGCCGTCGACACCTTCTTGGTGAACTGAGGAGTGAGGCGAGGGTTCTCCAGGTACTCAGCGATCAAGACTGCATTGAGCGCAGCGCCGCGCAGCAACTGGTCACCAGACACGAACAGATCCAGGCCGCGTTCGCCAAACACGATGCTCTGGCGCAGACGACCAGCTTCGATGTTGAACTTCTTTGTGGCGTTCAGCGGCATCGGGTACTTGAGCGAACCAGGTTCATCCACGAGGTCGACGCCATCGGCCTCTTCCAGCAGCTCGCGGGCACGCGCGAGGTTCACGGTGCGCACGGTTTCAAGCGTGATGGCTTCCGAGTGTGCACGCGAGATCGGGATACGCACAGCCGTGCAGCTGACCTGCATGTTGGGCTCGGCGAAGATCTTGCGCGTTTCCCACGTGACCTTCATCTCCTCCTTGGTGTAGCCGTTCTCCTGGAACTTGTCGATGTGCGGGATGACGTTGAAGGGCAGCGGGTGGGCGAACACCTTGTTCTCCACCTTCTTGCCTTCGAGGTACGCCTTGGCGCCCTCCTCCAGTTCCTGCATGCCCTCAGCGCCCGCGCCGCTCGAGGCCTGGTATGTGGACACGATCACGCGCTTGATGCCGAACTCGCAGTGCAGCGGCCAGAGCGCCATGACGGCGATGGCGGTCGTGCAGTTCGGGTTGGCCACGAGCTTGGCCGTGACCGAGGTCGTGCCGTCAGCGTTGGGCGCCACGAGCACATTGCCATTGATCTCAGGGATCACGAGCGGCACGTCCGGGTGCATGCGGAACGCCGAGGAGTTGTCGATGACCACGGGGCCGTTGGGGATGGCCGCCAGCTCCTGCGCAAACTTGAGCGAGAAGTCGCCGGAGACCGCAAGGAAGACGTAGTCGAGCTTGGCAGCTTTCTCCACCGCGAAGAGCTCAATGGTGATCTCGCCAAACGGCGTGCTCACCTTCTTGCCGGCCGAGCGCGCCGACGCGTAGAGCACGAGCTTCTCCACGGGGAAGTTGCGCTGCGCCAGCACGTTGATGATCTCGATGCCCACGGCGCCCGTGGCGCCGCAGATGCCGACCGTCTTGCCTGTCATGATGAAGGTGCTTGGGCTGTGGTGCTGAAGCTCGAATGAAGCAAAGGCAATGCAACAACCGATGGATAGAGGTCTTGTAATCGAGAATGCGACGGTACAGGTGATCGCCCAAACACCACTTGGCTTGACACGGAACACTCTTGTGGTGCACGAGGGACATTCCCTGTCTATGACACCGTATTTGGATATGCAGTGTTCGCGGTAGTGTATTGTGCCACCGATTTGCTGCTGGTGGTGTTAGCCATGCACATCACGTCGGGATCTTGTGCCGTTGACGTGGGGAGAGTCATTTCTTCAAGCGACGCCCAAGCAGCAGACGACTCAAGATGATGCTCATGCGAACGCAGCGAAGCGCTCTGGTGCGCAAGTGCGCCCAGCAGACGGTCGCGGTCCAGCGTGCGGCCTTTGCCACGGAGCAGGCGCGTGCTCCGCTCGTGCTGGTCGAGAAGCAGAACAGCTACGCCGTCGTGCGCATGAACCGCCCGCCCGTGAACTCGCTCAACACTGCTGTACGCGTTGCAACAGATCTCCAGTGAGATCTTGATCTAAAGAATGCAGTGGGTCTGATCATTGTGGTGGTCATGGTTGTGCAGTTGATCCAAGAGCTGGACAATACCATCAAGGCACTGGAGGCTGACAAGACCATTCGGTACGCTTGTGATCCGTTAGGCTGTACACACCATATGCTCACTACAATGTTGTCATGTACAGCGGCTTCATCCTCGCGTCCACGAGCCAAAAGGTCTTCAGCGCCGGTCTGGACATCATGGAGATGTACCAGCCTCAGGTGCGTTGGCAGATCTCCTTCTGACGCCCACGCTTGCAACTGAGCTAAACCCACTACTTCTCTATCATTCAGCCAGCCAAACTGTCGAAGTTCTGGACGGCTCTGCAGGATCTGTACCTTCGTCTGTACACGACGCGTCTCGCTGGTGTGGCTGCTATCGAAGGCCACAGCCCTGCCGGTGGTTGTCTGCTCGCCATGTGCTGCGACTACCGCATCATGACTGCTGGCAAGCCTTTGATCGGTCTGAACGAGACGCAGCTGGGCATTGTTGCGCCCACGTGGTTCCGCGACACGTTCGTGAACACGATCGGCCACCGCGAGGCTGAGAAGATGCTTGGTCTGGGTCTGCAGGTGGACGCCACCAAGGGCAAGGCCATCGGTCTCGTGGACGAGGCCGTGCCACTTGAAGAGGTCTTCCCTCGCGCCCAGGCGGCCATGGAGAAATGGCTGGCAATCCCGGACCTGGCACGTGTCAAGACCAAGCTGCTGATGCGCGAGGAGACGGCGCAGCGCCTGCGCGACACCCGCGACCGCGATCTGGAGGAGTTCTGCGACTTTGCGCAGACCGACAAGGTGCAGAAGTCGCTCGGCTGGTACATCAACTCGCTCAAGAAGAAGAACTAATCGTCCAGCACTGGTTCCCATCCTCCTGCAGGTTCAACCACTTGGCTAGATTGGAAACGAATCCACTGATATTTGGTCTATTTCTGAAATAAACTATACATAGGGCAGACATATTCGTAATTATCATCTTCTCGTTTGAAACAGTTTTTCTCAGAAAAGGCGCTGAGCAGATACGCGCAATGCCGCGCCGGAGCGATCGAAGGAGCGCTCGAGCTCTCCGTCAGCGTGCAGGCGCTCGACAGGCAATCACTAGTGCCAATAGACCAGACAGAGTGCAGGTCACTGTCTCGCCCCAGCGACTGCGGCGCAGCTCCCGCGTTCGAGCTATGCAACAGAAGCGCAGGTGAGTGAATGAGCCACGACGCCCAAGGAGATGCTAATGCGTGTCTTTGCGGCTGCCAACGCGCATTGCTCTGGTTCTATCTAGACGGTCGATCGCTGAGCCGACTGCGGACGCTGGTGAGCAAGTACAGACGGACACCAGTCCACGCCAGACGAACGACGACGCTTCAAGCATAGAGCCCACGCGGAAGAAGGCTTGCACTCCTGTGAGAGATGGAGTCGCCAGCACAGCAGTCACGAGTGCCAGTGTGTCTAGAGCGCTGCAGCTCCACGTACTGCAATCGGCGTTTGCGTTGGAGGACGTGGTTGAGGACACGAATTGGCTCACGAGTGGTGTTATGGACCTCGTGTTCTGGCGCCTGGCTCAGTCGTATCCGTCCGTGCACTTCCTGTCCACAGACTTTGCTTACTGGCAGACTATAAGGCTGAGCCGCAAGCAATCTGCCAAGCAGCGGCTGGAACCAACAGAAGTTTGCGTTCGAGACCTTCTTGGTCGGGCTATAGACTGCCAGAGTGGCACTAGACCCATCGTATTCGCCGTCAATTGCGAGCTCATCCACTGGAACTTGCTTCGCGTGCAGCTGCAACCACGTCCAGAGCTGCAGCTTTTCGAGCCCATGGGGTAAGTTATGCCCACTTAGCAAGTCTGGGTTTATTCATTGCTGAAAGCTCTTGGTTTGCTGTAGACGCCTGTCTTCACGTTCGGGTATTTCGTATCGCTCAGTGCCTCGGCCCATCGTCGAGTGGCTCAATACATCATACTCACACCTCAGCACCAACTGGCTTGCCAACACTGTGAGTGCCATCACACACCCACAGCAGGTCAGTGGCTACGACTGCGGTATCGCCTGCCTTCTCTACGCTCTCAGATGTGGACAGGGACAGTCACACCAGCAAATTGACAGCGACACAGACCAGTACGCGATCACGCGCTTCCGACAGGAACTGCAGCGGCAATTTAGACCCAAAGCGCAAGTTCCTATACTCTCGTGGAGTGAGAAGGACATAGATTTCTAAACAGAATACATGGAGCTGACCACCAAATTTGAATTTGAACCTACATATTCGTACATGGCTACACAATCGGCCTTATATCCCTCTTTGGTCTCCTGCCGTGCTGAATTGGCCAGTAAATCAAGCAAGGATGGGCAAGGAGTATCCTTGCTCTCCATCATCAATATGACGTGCGAGTGGAAATATCTGTCGATTGCAGGCTGATTGAGTATTGCCCACTCCATCCGGGATACAGGGTCGCTTGTCAACGTTTGCATACGAAAACGTGTACGTTATTCCAATACGTTCTACTTACACTGTAGCTTCGTGGACCGACTCGGTTGATCAATGCATCCCATCACTCGTGTGGAAGTACCCGAGCATGAACAAGGTGGCCGCCAGTGCCATGTCGCGGAACGCATTCCCAAGCTCCAAGACCAAACTCGATGTACTGGACATTGGCAACGAGATCCGATAGACAAACGAAGGATGGTGGTGCATGTTCAGCCCACAGAGCAGTGGGCTTGGTTTCTGCCTTAACTTAATAAAGAAACAAGTCAATCTATCTCTCGCTCTAGTTGCGCTTGCCACCACGGCCACCGCCACGACCGCCACCTCCGCGACCGCCACCACGGCCTCCACCGCCACGGCCACCACTACTACGGCCGCCGCCACGGCCACCACCTCCGCGACCTCCTCGACCGCCGCTGTGCACGCGTCCAGCCGACTTGTACGACTTCTTCTTATTGTCTCCATCGTCGCCCTCTTCGTCGTCGTCGCCGCCCTTGCCGTAGCGACCACGCTTGGTGCCGCTGGAGCCCGAGTCCTTCATCTCGATCGTGGCCATCCGCTGGGCCTCGCTCACGCGCTCTGACATGACCAGCACGGTCTCTTCCTCGCAAGGGTACGCGGCGAGCTTGGTGCCCAGCAGGTGCTCAATGCGCTGGTACAGCTCCACGTCGTACTGCGTCACGAACGACACAGCGACACCGGCGCGGCCGGCACGGGCCGTACGACCGACACGATGGATGTAGTCCTTGCCGTGGGTCGGGATGTCGTAGTTGATCACGACGTCGACGCTCGGGATATCGAGACCTCGACTGGCCACGTCGGTACACACGAGGATGTTGCGCGCCTTGGCCTTGAACTTGTTGAGCGCGCCCAGGCGGTTGGGCTGCGTCATCTGGCCGTGCAGGCAGATGGCTTGGAAGCCCAGGTTGCGCAGCATGAGCGTGACCTTCTGCGTGCCGTTGCACGTGCTGGCGAAGATCAGCACCGACTGGCCGGCCACCTCGTTTAGCACGTAGGCCAGGTAGCAGTCCTTGTACTTGGCCGGGATGAACAGGTAGTGCTGCTTGAGCGTCTCGGGCGTGGCGAACTTGTGCGTGATCTCGACCTTGACCGGGTTCTTGAGCGACGCACGCTGCAGCTTGGCGACCTTGGACGTCATGGTGGCACTGAACAGGTACGTGTTGCGCTCGGCCGGCATGAGCTGCACGATCTGGTTGATCTCCTCCTCGAAGTCCATGCTCAGCATGCGATCGGCCTCGTCCAGCACCAGGTACTTCATCGTGCGCAGGCTGAAGCCCTTGGTGTTCTCCAGATGGTCCACGAGACGGCCGGGCGTGGCGATCACGATGTGCGGCTTGCGCGCGAGCGCCACCTGCTGGTTCATCATGTCGATACCGCCGACGACGCAGGCGCACTTGAGGCCGATGGACGCGCCTAGCGCCTCGAACTGCTCGCTGATCTGGTACGCCAGCTCACGCGTGGGCGCGAGCACGAGCGCGTACAGCTGCTGCGGCTTCTTGAGCAGCGTCTGCAGGATCGGGATCACGAACGCGCCGGTCTTACCGGAGCCGGTCTCAGCCAAACCGATGATATCGCGGCCCTCGAGACCGTGCGGGATGGTCTCCTGCTGGATGCGGCTGGGAGCGGTCCAGCCCAGCGCGTGGATGGACGCGCAGATGGCGTCGTCCACACCCAGCTCCTCGAAGGTCATGTTGCCGCTGAAGCCCTCGGCCTCGTCCGTAGGCGCCGCCTTGACCACGGCCACTTGTTCCTTGTCGCCCGCCATGCTGTCGGTCTGTACTGTCGGTCTGTTCTGTCGGTCACTAAGGAAGCAGAGAATCAAGCGCTTGATGCCTCGATCCAATGATGCTGATCACCACCACTCTATTTGACTGGAGCCCAAACGGCGTACACTATGCGTCACCAACTAATGTACACCGGTACACATTCCAATGGTACATCCAACAAGGGGCTAAAACCGGTTCAGTTGCTCACAAAAACGCGGCCCTGGCCGTCCCATCCTTTGGAGCTACTGGTGGCACTAGTGTTCTGTTTTGACCCGGATACTAACGTTTTCCGGATAAATCAGGCTCCGATTACTGGTATCCGGACGGACCAGGCGCGTTCTCCGCTTGGCTGTCACTTGCCGTACGTCACGGGCGCAGCGACATACACCTGTCGCTATGCACTCGCCCGCGGTCTCCGGCGCCACGCGCATGCGCATGCGCAACCTGCAGCAACAGCAGCAGCAGGCCCAGCGAGAGATCAGCGGCCGCCGCTGGAGCGATGATGTGCCGCCGCTGCCCGTGCACCACAAGAAGAGCATCAGCGAACTCACGCCGTTGGTCTCGCGCAAGCGCCCGTCCGGCAAGAACAACAGCAACAACGGCGACGATTGCGACGGCGATCTGGCCAGCAACGAGCCCTGGAGCATGGCGAACGTCACCAATGCCGTGCTGTACGGCGTGATCAACTCGATCCTGACCATCCCGTGCATGTACGGCTACGCCGCGATCATCTTCAGTCACCCGGACTTCGCCAGCTTCATGCCGTCGCTCTCCAAGCTCGTCATGTTCTCCAGTGTCGTGCACCAGATCATGTTCACGCTGCTCAGCTCGCTGCCGTTTGCCATCGGCCAGGTGCAGGACGCCGGTCTGATCTTTCTCAGCGCCATCGCCACCTCCATCTGCGTCTCGCTGGGCGAAGAAGTGCCCCTGGAGGCCAAAGTCACGACAGTTGTGGTCACGATCGGCATCGCGACCGCGGCGCTCGGCGTCTGCCTCGTGCTGATCGGGAAGTTCAAGTTCGCTGGACTCGTGTCGTACCTGCCCATGCCTGTCGTGGGCGGGTACTTGGCCTACATCGGTCTCTTCTGCATGTACGCGGGGCTCTCGCTCAGTACGGGCCTCGTGATCAACGACTTCACGTCGCTCATGCAGATCCTGGACGCGCAGAACATGATCCTGTGCGCTCCGGGCATTGCCGGTGGCATCGTGCTCCTGCTGGTCTCGCAGCGGTGCGACAACTCGCTAGCTCTTCCGGCCTGCATCCTGGCCATGCCGCTGGCGTTCTACGTGCTCCTCCCTCTGTGCGGCGTGACCATGGACGACGCTCGCGAGTACGGCTGGGTCTCGCCCTCGACGCCCCCCGCCGGGTTCCTGCAGATGTGGGACCTGTTCGACTTCTCGCAGGTCTACTGGTCGCAGATGCTGCGCCAGATCACCACATGGCTCGGCATGGTCTTCGTGGTCTCGTTCTCGTCCTGTCTGGACGTCGCAGCCATTGAGATGGATATGGGCAAGCAGCTCGACATCAACCACGAACTGGCCTCGGTCGGCTGGTCCAACGTCGTCAGCGGCCTGCTCGGCGGCTACACGGGCTCGTACATTTTCTCGCAGACCATCTTCACGTACCGCTCCAAGACCAACTCGCGCATCGTCGGCTTCTGCGTGATCGTGTCTGAATTTGCCATCGTGCTGCTGCCGCTCTCGGTCATGAGCATCATGCCGCGGTTCTTCTTCGCCGCCACGCTGATCTTCATCGCCATCGACCTCATGGTCGAGTGGCTCGTGCACGTCTACCACAAGGTGCTCCCACGCGAGTACATCGTGCTCTGGATGTCGTTCATCGCGATCAACTGGGTCTCGCTTGAGCTCGGCATGCTGCTGGGCATCGGCTTCGCGATCCTCAACTTTCTCATCGGCTACAGCCAGGTGCGCGTCATCGCGCGTCGAACCAAGACCTCGGCTGCCGTGCGCAAGTACGCCGCTCGCAACTTTTTGGCCCAGAAGCGCGATGCGATCGTGTACCTGGAGCTCTACGGCTACCTGTTCTTCGGCTCGTCGGTGCAGATCCTGGACGACGTGCAGAAGGCTGTGCGCGTGGCCAAACCCACCAGCAACAGCCACCCAATGCACGCGATTCTCACGCCTTCAGCTGGTATGCATCGCAATGGACGTCGCGCCAGTCTGCCCATGACGCCGATCTCCAACATCGAAGTGCCCATTGAGTGCCTGGATGGAACCCCTGTGCTCAGTGGAAGCGGCCTCCCGACTGAGTACGTGGTCATGGACTTCACGCACGTCTCCGGCATGGACGCCACTGCGGCGCGCAGCTCGCTCATGATCCTGCAGCAAATGTGCAAGATCCACGACATCACGGTGCTCTTCGCGGACGTGCTCCCGGATATCCGCCACCTGCTGCTGAACAACGACATTGCGGAAGAATCGAGCTTCTTCCCGAATGCCGACGCAGCGCTTGAGTGGTGCGAGAACCAGCTGCTGGACCACACGAACCACGCGATCGCCAAGGACGCCATGCGCCACGTGTCCATGAGCGTCGTGCTGCACCGCTTCATGGGCGAACCGGACGACTCGGACTACTTCAAGGGCGTGGATCTGTTTTTCAAGAAGCAGAGCGTGCCCACCGGCCACTCGTTCTACCACGTCGCCGACTTCCCAGACAGCTTTTTCTTCCTGGCGAGCGGCCAAGTGGCTCTGTACATGAACCAGGATGGCAGCGCCACGCATGAGAAGACGCTCGTGCAGCTGGAGCAGGTAATTCCAGGCGCCATGTTTGGCGAGGTGGATTTTTTCGGCCACCAGTATCGCTACATGAGCGCTCGCGCCACGGAGCCCTGCGTGGTGTTTGAGATGACCCGCGCCACTTACGAAGCCATGGACCAACAGGCGCCGGAGCTCTGGAACCGCCTGCGTGACGTCGTCATGCAGTCCATGGCGCTCGCAATCACCAACACCACGTCCATCAAGGGCTGCAACAACGGCATCCGGGCAGCTACCGGCCACTAAAGACTGCGAAGAAATACATTCTGCATAGAAATGAGGAAACTCGAGTAAAAGCACGATCCTAAATACAGTCGCAATGATAAAGAGGCCAGTTTTGTAGCTCCAAAGTGTTGGTTCAACTTACTGTTGGCAAGCCACTGCCGTGAAGTAGCAGTGATAAGAGATCCAACCCCAGTAGGTGCTTCCATTCCATGGAGGAATGAATGATGGCCTCAGAATCGCAAAGTTTAGTTGATCTCCATCTCTTCTTTCACCGCCAAAGGCACCAAACTTCCCGTTGTGACTTGCTTTTGAACCTCAGGAACGATGAAATGGCGATTTGAGTGCGCTGCAGTACTTCCACAATGAGCAGGTGATCTTCATCGTCTCCAAACCCTTTCAAGGTGCTCGATAACTTGGGTGGCTTCACTTTCGCGTCGTACGCCGATCTGTTTGGGTGGACTGGGAGGTCGGATTGGATGGATGAAAACAACGTCTCGAAAGTCAACAATCGCTAAACTCTTACGCGGTCGGCTAACGAAGATACGGTGTTGCCATCGTGGCGAACCACACGTCACGCGTCATCTCAGTGCTCACAAACACCAAGCTTGCTCAAAGTTCTACTGACGTTACCTCATCGTGAGCCGCACTGCTCTGTAAACACCGGAATTGTGCGCTTACCTGCTCGCTGCTTCGATTGCTCTTTCTCGAACCATTCTCTGTTTCTGCAGTAGTTTTGATTGCTTTACAGAGACACCAGCAGCTTAAAGGAACTCGAAATTACTTATGTGAAGGATCGGCACAAAGCTTAAAGCCAGAATCCAGTGTTGTTGGCACGCGCGATGGTCGCTGTAAGCGCTGCATTGATCCAGAGCATTGACTGAATGAAGCTCATTTGCGCATTGCAAGGAGTCATGATGTAACGCTTGGAATTCGCGTTCTTATCGACAAAAGTTGCCAAGCGAGCCTATACGTACAGAGCGCGTACTCAATCAGGTTGCAATCGACGAACTGGATGGAGCTCCATGCACACCTCGCTTTGATGATGCAGAGCCCGCGTGTGGTGCTTCCTTGTCACAGAGACGCGGGTGAGACGGGGAAATCGGTAAAGTCCGTGGCGGTGGAGTTCGTTGTGGCAAGCGCAACTAGAGCGGAGCACTCGAGAGATAGATTGACTTGTTTCTTTATTAAGTTAAGGCAGAAACCAAGCGGGCTGGGCATGCACCACCATCGTTCGTTTGTCTATCGGATCTCGTTGCCAATGCCCAGCGGCAGCAGCAGATCGTTGCCGAATCGGCTGCTGCCCTTGGGCTTGGAGCTCGGGAATGCGTTCCAGAAGCGCAGCGTCTCATCACCTGCACCCGTGACGATCGTCTGACCATCGGGCGACATGGCCAGATACAAGACTCGGAACGTGTGGCCCGTGAGCGTGGCCAGCTTGTTCATGGTCGGGTACTTCCACACAATGATCTGGTTCAGCGAGTACCCGTGCGTGCTCACGACCTCGTTCCCGTTCTTGGACCACATGAGGTTGCACACCTGCGAGCCCGTGTCGATGGCGTTCAGCGGAGTCTGCGTACTCGTGTTCCAGAAGCGAATGCACCGGTCGGCGGTGCCGCCACCGGAAGCCAGGAGTCCGTGCTGGTGCGGCGACCAGGCGATGGCTTTGACAGCGGCAGTGTGATCGCTGAACCGAACCAGCGGCACCGTGGGGGCTGATGCGCTTGAGTTCGCGTTGCGCATGCTCCAGACAAAGAGCTTGTTGTCATTGCCACCTGAGGCCAATTGGCGATCGTCAAATGAGAATTTCAGGCCGCAGACCTCCTGCTTGTGCCCTGTGAGCTTGCTCTGGACGGAATCGGGAACGCGAGTGTCTCGAATCAAGATCGTGCGATCCCGACTACCCGAGGCGATCACCTGTGAGCTCCAGGCCAGCGTGCCTACCCGCGCAACGTGTCCGCTATTGAAAGGGAGCATCGTGAGTATAACCATCGAATAATAGCGCCTCAAGAGGGACGAACCTCATGGTGCGAATCTTCTTGCACGTGGCGATCTCCCAAATCTGAACGTCGCCTGTTATAGTGCCCACCGACAAATGTGTTCCCTAATGATGCGCAAACGTGAGACTTTGTCCATGGACATGACTGCAATGCCTCCTTACCCGCTGGTTCCAGACCACTGATGTGACACAGTCGGTCGAACCAAGATCGCACAGCTTGGTCACTTTGCTTGTACACGCGCTCCACAAGTACACACAGGCAGCAAGCCCCACAGCCAAGACATTGGACGACGACCAGTCTACGAGGTTCAGATAGAAATCGTCCTGGAGCGCTGGTGCATCGAGTACCTTGAACGGCGTCTTGGCGATCTTACGTCGCTGGTTTGAGTCTTCAATAGTCGTGGCCGCCAACACTCTAAAGGGAAAACACCGAGTGCGTCAAAACGAGAAGAAGTCTCGAAGTAAAGTGCGACAATAAAACGAACCCTCGGGATCTGGAGCCGAAGCCAGTAAAGGACATTGACGACCTGATTTCGTCATGAGCCGATTGCCGAGGTGCCTTGAACCGCAGAATGTTGCTGGAACCACGATCGGATCGAGGAACGATGCCACTCGAGTGACCGGAGCAAGTGGATCCAAACGAGCTACCAGAACGACTGTGCGGATCACTACAGTTGGCTGCATCAGTATGCCGTGCAGAAGAGCAGTCTCTGGACTGGCGTCCGCAGTAATACGCCCCATAATCCGCATCTTGGGCTGGCGAGTCAATGCCCAGCAGTTCGCTTTTCAACAGCATCGAGAAGGAAGACGATATTTTGCGGCCACTGTCGGGGGCTTTTGGGTTACTGCCTGCTCCAGAGGTGCCATTGCTTGAGCTCATATCTGACGGATCCAGATTGTTGTTGTTTGAGCAGCAGTTTTGATTGCTTTCCAAAGACATCAGCAGCTTAGAAAAGGCTCACCAGTCAAGTGCGTGCATACAAGCTCTAATTTACCTATGTGCTTGTGGGGGATCGGCACAGAGATTAAACCCAGCATCCAGTTTGGTTGACACGCGGGACGGAATAAAGCGATCGCTGTAAATGTGCTTAGATCTGCTTTGATCATTGATGAGTCAGTTCGTGAAGCGAAGTAATCTGCGCAGTGGATTAACGTACCGCTTTAAGGAGCGATGAGGTAATGAGGATGGAGGCTTGGAATACATGTTCTCATCACCAAACGTTGTCAAGCGAGCCTGTACAGATTGCATACTCAATCAGCTTTCAATAGAAAACCTCAACGCAATTCCATACACACCTCATATCGATGATGCAGAGCACGAACGCCTGCATGTGGTGCTGTAATGGCTTCCTTGCCCATGCTTGCGTGCTTTGCAGGTCAATTCGGCAGATGAAGCTCCACAGAGACGCGAAATGCGTTTGTGAGATGGAAAAATCCACGGGTGAGGCATTTAAAATGGGCTCGAAACACCAGCTTTTTCTGTATCCGCGCCGGAATTAGCTTCGCTCCGCATCAAAGCTCATCCTTCGTGTGAGCGGACGCGAAACCACATGCCAACAATAAACGCGGTGCATATTCTGAGGCATGAGCAGGAGGCGTCCGGTGAAAAAATAATCTACGGCCAAATGAGCACAGCTTTGATGATAATAGTTCCGTCAAAACTGAGAATTACCTAATTATAATTCTGCATATCACGTCTCATTCCGATCTTTCAGGTTAAGCTTCTTGGTGCTTCTTGGCTCATACTAGAAGCGGAAGTTCCGTGCAAGTGCACGCACAGCGTTCTGCTCGGTCCAGGAGCACACAATATTTAATCGTTCGGTGCTGGGGTCGTACACTACGTCCTACAAGCGGAGCGAAACACACGCATTAATTGCGACTCACGGGAGGATTGAGCTAAAATGTGTTCCGTGTGGGCTACTTACCATGGGCGCACACACTACTAGAAATAGTCCAGCGCGTTCTTCATGAAAAAGCGAGTTGCCGAAGAGATCCACGAGCTCGCTCTGCTGCAGTGTGTGATGCACTTGTGCCAGCGAATGGAATTCGTTCGATGTGTACAGGTCGTATTCGCAAGGGAATGCAAAGAGCTTCATGAAGGCCATGCGACGGATGCCTTCGTAAAGCACGCTCACACACTGACTATCGTCGCGACCTGACTTGCCTGACCATGAAGAGGGTGCTGGGTTTCCATTGCTGCCACGCTTGGCAATCTGTCGGAGTTGGTTGCAAATCATCGAGACCAGCGCATCACGCGCGCGATGAGCTTCACGATCGGCGTGTCGATTTTCCATATTGAAGCGAGCATTCATCAGTGCGGTACGCTCGGATTCGCTTTTGCGCATGCGCTCCAATTGCACACGGCAGGCGTTGAGGTCATTCACAATCGAATCTGTTCGTGCCACGTTTGGGCCTCGATCCTGCAGTCTCAATTGCGCACGAGCGGCCAGGAGCGACCGCTCCAGCTCGTGGACATCCCGCTTGGCGATTTCTTTGACAGCAGCAACTTCGGTACTCGCCTTGACACGCACTTCGTCACACTCGATCAGCATTTTCTGCAATCGGTTGCGGAATTGGCGGTTCTTCTCTTCGAGGGCCTTCTTCTCCTCTCGCTCTTTCTGAACACTCAGCATCAGCGCAGTGATGGCCTGCTTCTGGTTGCGATCGAACTGGTTGATGTCGATCACAGGTGGAGACGCATTTCTGCAAAGTTAGCAAGGCAGACATGAATCAGCACACCAAAACAATAAGACCAGCCTTAAGGTACGTACACTCGGGTTCGCTTGCGCTGTGGTTCCATATCGGCAAGCTGAGCGTTGCGGGCAGGATGTACTGCGCCATTGGACGGCTGCAGTTGGCGAGGTAACACAGCATGTTCTGTCAACGGACTGTGGCTACGCGAATCGCCGTCTCTAACTGCCCTCATGGGCTCGTTGTGGATGACTGCGTTCTCTGGACTGGCAGACGGAGTCGGGCGATCGGCTTGATCGTATGCTTCCATGTGATTGTGGCTCCGCTCTTCGTCTCGCTCAATATCAAACACGAGCTCGCCAGGCTTGGTGGCCTTGAGCCGCTGGATGACTTCGAGAAACTCCATGTTCTGCAGATCGATGCCGTTCACTGAGAGCAAGGTATCGCCCACGCGCAGCGACGAATTGGCCGCGGCCGAGTGGTTCACAAGCGTCGAGACCTTGATCTTGCGCATCGGGTCGTGGCGGATGCCGAAGCCGAGCTTGTCGCCTTCCTTCATCACGCGCACCGTCATCTGGCGCACGGATACCGCAGGCGTCGATTGCCCAACGGCAGGCGATCCTCCATGGCCATGACTGTTGTTGTTGTTGCCTCCGTAACGAGGCTGGTTCTCTTGCATCGCTGCATTCGCACCTCCACGCTCGCTGGATCCACTGGGGGCCACCGCATCCGTAAGCAAGTGAGTGAACGAGGTCGACTGCATAGGATCCGACTGGTCTCCCTGGGCTACTGGAACTTTAGGGCGCATCGGTTTCCGTCCATCCCCAGAGAGCGACGCATCACGCACTCCTCCATCCTGCTGCTGCACGCTGGACCTCACGTTGTGCAGCGCCTGGGAGGCTGTGAAGGGCGAGTTGGAGCTCGAGATCGCGACTGTTCGGTAATGGTCAAGCGCTCCTGCTGCTGCAGCGGCTGGCCCTTGCCTTCTCGCTGCGGTTCTTTCCGGCGTATTCGGATACGAGGACGACGACGACATGGGCAGCGTCTCTCTCGCTGGAGCTACCGGCAGCCGTGCGGACGACAGCGGGATCTTGGCTTGCTGGAACACGACGGCATCGCTCTGCAGCGTCGGCGGATGACGCAGCGTTGCGCCGTGGCTCCGCTGCCCCAGACGGTGCGGGAGGCCGGAGCTGGAAGAAGAGCTACTGGAGCTGCCGCTTGAATGGATCGCTGGCGCCGACGGCCGCAGCAGAGCGCCGCCCGAGCCGCCTCCGGACGCTCCATTGCGGCCCTCGTACCTGCTCGTCGGCTGTTGAGCCATCGCGCCAAAACTCGCACTGCCGCCAAATAAAACCAGGTGTGGGAAAGTGTACCACCACAAACGGTACACTCGATCCAACAACTTCGTAAAATGTAACGACCTACATATAATTTATGACGAAATAGCGGTTATTTGAGTAACGATAGACGTACAAAGACGCGGACACTCCGCAAATAAGCAGCAGGGGTAGGTATACGCTCCTCGTCCGCTTCCACGTCCGCTCTCTGTCTGTGGTCAGAAACTCGAGATGGTGCTGCAATGGACGCGACTGCGTCATGTGGCCCGCGCTGTGCGGTCGCCCGTTGAACTCCGCTATGCGCAGCAGAGCCAGCCAGTGGTGAGCGTTATGTTCCGTCCGCGTGGATTGCATTCCGCTTCGCTTGCGCAGCGATTCATGAGCTCTCCGACGCCCGGAAGCTCCAAGACCATGCTCATGCGAGGCTTGGCTACGCTCGAGCCGAAGAAGCCCAGCGAAGACCAGGCCGCGCTGCCGACAGGCAGTACTCAGGGTGAAGAAGAGGACGCGTATGCGCTTGAGAAGCGCACGTGGGCCGAGAAGCACACGCCAAAATGGATGCTGCCGTACATTCAACTGTCGCGCATCAATCGCCCTGCAGGCACATTCATGCTGCTCTGGCCTTGCTTCTGGAGTATCTCTCTGGCTGCTCCAGTGGGTCAGCTGCCCGATCTCGGCATGCTGGCATTGTTTGGTACCGGCGCGTTCATCATGCGCAGTGCTGGATGCACGATCAACGACATGTGGGACAAGAACTTTGACAAGCAAGTGGAACGCACCAACCAGCGCCCGCTCGCGTCGGGGACATTGACTTACCCGCAAGCCTGGGGCTTTCTCGCTGCCCAGCTGTCCGCTGGACTCGGTGTCCTTCTGCAGCTTAACTGGTACAGCATTGTCCTCGGAGCGAGCTCCTTGAGCCTCGTCGCCGCGTATCCGTTCATGAAGCGCGTGACGTACTGGCCCCAGGCGTTCCTTGGACTGACCTTTAACTTCGGCGCATTGCTGGGCTGGTCCGCTGTGCAGGGATCCTGCGCCTGGCCTGTGGTGCTGCCGCTCTACGCCGGCGGCATCGCCTGGACGCTTGTGTACGACACGCTGTACGCGCACCAGGACAAGAACGACGATCGCCAGATCGGCGTCAAGTCCACGGCGCTGCTGTTCGCTGACAACACCAAGCCCATCTTGAATGCCTTTGCTGTTGCCACTGTTGCCGGTATCGGCACGGCAGGCTACGCCGTTGACCTCGCGTGGCCATTCTACGCTGGTCTCGCAGGCAGCGCTGCCCATTTGGCCTGGCAGATCAACACAGCGCAGCTTGACAACCCAATCAACTTGCAGGAACGCTTCGGCTCGAACAAATGGCTCGGCGCCCTGATCTTCGGCTCCATCGTGGCCGGCAAGGTCATCTAGACAACACACAAGCAATAACACTAACAAGAACACTCATGAGACGGTAGAAAGCAATCGTGTTCTAGCGTTCAGAGGCTACGAAAGAGAGGCGCGGCGATGGCGCATCCTAGTGGAGATTTCTAACGGGGGGAGGGCGATCGAGCAAACGAAACACAGGCTCGGGTTCTTCTTCCTCGAAAGCGGAAGAGATGCAGTACAATGGCAACGACAACACCCACTCACTATGACGCCTTGGTCTTCGGGGGACTCGGGATCGTGAAGACACCGACTTCCAGCACGTGCTTGACCTCCCACACGACGGTGATCACAATGTGCACGTACGACACGAACGAGAGGAAGAAGAACTCCTTGACGATCAGGCCTTCGTTGATGGAGTCGTAGATTCCCTCCAGCATGCTGAAGCCCACGTGCGCAGCCACGTAGAAGATCGGCACGAGCGTCTTGCGGAACGGATGGTACTCTTCTCCGCAGAGATGCGCCAGCATCAGGTGCAGCTGTCATGATTCAACCAGCGTCAGCGTTATGGGTGCTACATCAGACACAGAGGCAGACTTACCACTAGTTTGCTGTTGAGAAGGCCGAGCATCCAGAGGAATAAACGAGGATACGTCACGAAGATGTCGGTCGGTGAATAGAGAGCCCAGACCAACGCCATCACGTTCACGATGATGAACGGCGCCAGACGCGTGAACGCCACGACGATCGAGTCCTTGCGCACATGAACAGCTTTCACCACGTTGACGACACTGAGAGCAAGCATTAAACAGCGTCAGCTCTTGGTGCAGATGAGCAGATCAGAGCAGCACGTACTTGACCAAGAGCGTGAAGAGCGTGCTCACAATCGTCGTGAGCACGAAGACCGTGTTGTTCTGGTAGCCAGGGATGATCTCCTGCGTCCAGAAGGCCGGACCCAGCGCAGCCGTGAGGAACTTGAGGCCGATGCCGATCAGGATTCCTTCCGTAGGTCCGTTGATGATGGGCAGCTGAAGCGAGCCCGAGTAGTATCTGTACAACCAGGGATCGTCAGGAACCCATTCACCATACAGACAAATGCTGCGCAATACGTACTCTTCCCAGGTGGCAAAGATGAAGACCGCGTGAGCGCTCAGCACGAGACCCAGCGTCTTCCACGTGGCGCCCATTTGCAAGATGCACGACATGGTGATCGTGCCCACCGACACGTTCAGCGCGTCGCAGCCGTGGTCAAAGAGCAGGCCCAGCGGAGAGGACGTGCCCGTGCGACGCGCCTGCTTTCCATCCAGATTGTCCAGAGTCTAATCCGAAACACGAGCATTCGTTAGCACGAGCACACAGACGAGGAGTGGCCTGGCTCAAACTCACTTGGTAGCCAAAGAGCGCCAGACCGGCCAGGATGTAGAGCCACCAGGGCGCTTCGCCTTCCAGGAACGGGCAGTAGTAGAAGAACAGCGCATGCGTCGCCGCCACGAGCAGCAGACCGATCAGCGTGATCTACCAACAGCATCCATTAACCTCGTGACCACCAGAACAACAATATAGAGAGCCAATCAATCAATACGTACGAGGTTCGGCGCGAGCCAGAGCGGCAGCAGTTCCACGAGGTAGTTGTTCATGGGCGTGAGTACGTGCTTGTAGATGAGCGAGTTGTCCGAGCCATGGTACTCGTACGTCAGGAGCTTCTCGGAGCCTTCCTGCGACACGTACTTGCCAAAGTACATGTCCTTGCCGTCCGCGAAGGACCGGTGGCGCACGCGGCGCGACAGCTCGCGGAGCTGGGTCTGCGCTGCCTGCGAGGACCTGGGCGACAGCACTGGGGGGCTCATGGGGGTCCGCTGAGACGCTCTCGTGGCCTCTCGCGCTTCCGGCACCAGCGAAAAAGTGCACACAAAGCCATTCCTGCACCGTGAGCAGATCAGACCGAGCGGATTGGCCAATAAAATACATTGGTAGTACCTGATTGGCTGAAATTCGTTTATAGGTTCATTATCAGAGAGACCTTTGAGCGGCTGGCTGGCCGATGGAGAGGATGTGAGGGGCTGGTGAGCAAGCAGCTGATGCGGATTCAAATTCAGAACCCATCATCAGCGACTCTTCACGCGTTCTCTGCGCTTTGAATGGCTCTGAAATGGCTGCACAATGGTGAAGTGAGCTCTTCCTCTATTGTAGCTCCTGGCTTCTGATATGATGATGGTACAATGCGTTTGTTCGTAGCTTCTGGAAGCGGCCATGGAAGACCGAGAGGAGTTGCAATGGCTGGAGATGCAATGGACTGCTGCAGCCAACATTCTCAATGTGAAAGCTGGCTGAAGGACTGATGGCTGCATACTCAATCATTGAATTCGTACTTTGCATCACTGGTTCTCGGCGTATGGGACC